>KZ874211.1:0-14197 GCA_003456935.1 Machilis hrabei
CTGAAATTTGTATTTTTTTATGTCAGAAATAGCCTAATGAGTATCACCCGATGCACATATGTCTTTTTAAAAAATTCGTACGTTTATTTTTAAGGGTAAAAAAATATTTCGAAAAAATATGAATTATGACGTCAGCGGGGACGAGTGGGATTTTGGGGACGAGTGGCCGCCGGACGCCTACTTTTCCCTCTACTAACGTCCTGGCCGATTTGTTATCCCGTAATACCGTCCTCAACAACCTATCGTTTGTTGACACCGCCGACCAGCAATACCGTGGGCTAAAGGAAGACGTGTCCAATCGGCCTGGCAGTTTTAGTAGGTATTGCGTCGAAGACGATGTGCTCTACTATTTGCCTAACTGTTATAAGGAAGGTGATTGGAAGGTAGTAGTGCCGAGTGATAAAAGGGATGATATTTTTAAATTATTCCACGAGGCACCTACCGCCGGACATTTGGGAGTGCGCAAAACTGTAACGAAGATTCGTGGGTCCTATTATTGGCGGGGGATGGAGCGTGAGCTCCGCAATTGGATTAGGTCTTGTAAAGTATGTCAACGGGTGAAGATCGATAGATTCGAGGGTAAAGCCCCTCTAAGATTTAGGTCCATTCACGGGCCGTGGTCCGTTGTTCCCATGGACCTAGATGGTCCATATCCCAGGACTAAATCTTGAAATCGTTATATTTTAGTGGTAGTGGATGTTTTTTTCTAAATGGGTGGATATATTTCCGTTAAAGAAAGTCACCACCAAGGTTGTGATACGGGTCCTCGAAAATGAGGTGTGGGCCAGGTTCGGGTGTCCCCACTTCGCAATTTCTGACAATGGTCCTCAGTTCAAGAATCATGAGTTCAGAACTTTCCTTGCTGACTCCGGTGTGGTATGGTCCCCCACTCCAGTTTACCACGCTAGGGCCAACCTAGCCGAACGCTCTATACCAGTCTTAAAAACATGGTGAAGTCCTACGTTAAGGGTCAAGGCGAATGGAATCGATTTTTACCTCAGTTAGACTTCGCAACCCGCTTAAGCGTTAAAGAAACTACGGAATATACGCCCACTTTCCTTGTTTTGAATCGCGAATTGTCCCTCCCAGTTGCCGTCAGCGCACCGAACGTTCCGCTTGAAGGGGGAGAGGATCGAATTCAGGAGATTTCCGTCAAGCTGCGGAGGATATGGAAACTAGTTCAGGATCGTACAGACGAGTCACACCAGAAACACAATCTGGTCCGAGCGGCTACGTCGTAGAAAATTTTCCGGTTTGGTGAATTAGTCTGGAAGCGCGATCACAAGCTGTCTGACGCTTCGGCCGGATACTCGGCCCAATTAACACCGCCATATGTAGGGCCTTTCAAGATAGTCGAGGAGGTTGGCACGAACGTCTTTCGGATCCAGAATTTGAAGGGGCATGAGGCTGGTCGTTGGCATACAGACCAGCTGAAATCGTATGTGGTCTGATTTGTCACTTCAACGCTAGTCGTGGCGCTATTGTCACGTGACGGTTGGCGTCTTGTGTCTGTCTGCCATGTTAAGCGTGGCTCCACCCATTTATGGTACCTTTTGTCGTCACTAGGTGACCACGAGGTTACCTGAGTGCGTTCGTTCGTTGGGTTGAGTTAGTTAGCGCTTCTGACATGCTGGAGCATGTTGCCTCGTGCGCTTGTGGGATTCACATGTATCGTAACCGACTAAATCGGTGAGTTATGTTTTGGGTGGCGTATTGACGCCCTGTCTGTGTATAAATTGTTCTTCAAGGTTTTGCTTCGTTAGGCGAGTAACGTCGCTGTGGTTGACATATTATTTCGATGAACTTGATGTCGACACTATTTTAAGTGGTTATTGTTCCTTTGGGACCGGTAGTGGTCCGTTGAAAGGACTTATTTTTGGAGGCTATTGTATGCCCTTTTAACCGACTGTAGTTGAGTATTTGGTTAATTTCAGTACTGGCTATCCAACGTCGCCATGCATTTCTAACCGTCATTGTGGCCAAAGCTTGGTGAATCCTTTCTCATTCCGTGAATTACCCTGTGCTGAACATTTATGGTATTTCGAGTACGCTTTGATATTGTTTGCGTCATCCGATGCGTGTACTCTAAGCTTTGTCGGCTTTGTACTGTACGTGTTGTAATCGTACACTGGGGGACTGCAATTTTCATAGTGGAGACATTTGACTTCTAGTGCTGTGTAACTCCGATTAGAGCGAAGAATCGACGTATTAGCGACACCCGCCGTCAAATCGAATTGTTGCGAGAGTGTACCTTGGATACTAAATGGTGTACTCTTTTACGTACTTTCGATTCGATGGGTGTGAGTATTTTTTTGGATGATAAAAGTATGTATCATGTTAGGCCGTTCACTTGACGAGCTGCTGTCATATGGATTTAGTCTTGTTGTTTTGGTGACCTCGTGTGCTCCGTATCTTTCATGTGAAGTAGAAGGAATTTGGAAGCCCTGCTTTTCGTGTTGTAACTATTAGTGAACGACCTTTTTGTTTGTACTGCGATGTTTGTTCAGTACCTTACTTCAAGGTCTGAGTGATTATTACGCTTGTGCTTTTGTGGAAACTGGTATTACTTCTGGAGCAGGCTGAATTCGTGACACTATTTGGTGCTTACTGACGTTTTTTTTATTTATTATTTGTATGCATTACGTTCCCACCTCCTGGACAACGTAATCTCCGATATTCTTTTATGTTCTTAATTGTTACCTCTGAACTACCGTGTATGGTGTATCGTAATCATATTGATTATATTAGTACGGTGGCAGCGTACTAAGTTGTGCTGTAACTCTAGTCTATTATCACTCATCTTCCTACTTTCAGTTTATTATTCGATGTGTTAAACCCTTGATAGGATCGTGTCAGATGTTGTGGGAATAGTTATTTACCCTTTGATCTTTTGTTTTCATGTGCCGCGGACGTAGTCGGACGGTGTGCCCATCTGACGAGACGAACGTTTGAAGAAGTTACGTCTGGACTGCTGTTTGTCACGACGGTATTTGGTTCTAGAGCGACATACTATCTGTACTTGGGTCGACCCAAAATTTTGGAGAAAGATAAGTTATGTTATTTTGTCTAATGTAATAAACAGTATGATTCGTATTGTTGACTTTTCACTTTCTACCTACAACCGCGACGGACCTACCGTAGTGGGTACTTTGTGAGTAATTTTAAAAATGTCTGTCGTTTTGAGTTACTCATATAAGTACTCCACGTCACACAGTGTCTTCCTATATAAAGAGGCAATGCACTTGAGCAAGGTTACTGTTACTGTTGTCACTGTCTGTAAAAGCGACGAAGGTCTGTGTGTTCAGCAAGCTTTAAGGCTTGTGAGAGCTGCGTCGCAAAAGCTAACGCGGTACATGTATAAGGTGAGCTCATTTTCATGTAATTTGTGTAATTCATATTTTTGTAGGCTAAAAGCATGGCAACAATTGTGAACAATGTGTTAAATGACCAGTTAGTTCATTTGATTAAAAGTACAAAATACTTTTTCTCTATGTTACGGTAAAGTTACCGATGGCAAAAGTGCCGAAATAAAATTAAATATTGCTCAATATCTGTTTTGAAATAAGATTGTAACTAAATAATTCATAAAGAGAGAGAAGAAAGAAATGTCCTTTTAATGGAAGGAGTTTAATCATTTTTGTAAAAATATAAAAAAAAAGTGATTAAAAAAGTCGTATTTGGTATAACCATGTATTTTTTCAAAGAAAAATGTTTGTTTTTTTGTGATCAAATTTAAGAATTGTTGTATTTGGTCCATATTTTATACGTTCGGTTTGATCACGTTACAGCTTACACTCACGTTTATGTCTACTTCGACCTCGAGATTGTTACGACGCTGCCGTAGTTCTTCTATGCTGCGGTTGCCTTCCGTTATGTTTGCTAACCTCCTCCTGCCTGCTGGTTGGAATAGTAACGACTCCGGACGCACCGAGAGTTCTCTGCGGACGAATCATTTCCCTGCGGAGAGATATCCAAATGGACTTAACAAGGCAAATCTAGATTATCCTTGCTTATTACATCGGACAGATCTATGCGTGCCAAGTGTTTCTTTAAATGGAGGAAGCATTTTCACTACAGTTAAGCTTGTGGGAATTCTATTGGTGATGTTGCATAGTAGCTGCTAGCTAAAAACATTTGATACGTTCAGACAGTGCGTCATGTGGACAATTGTGCTTACTTATGGAAGAAGACAATGGGTTTGTTTCTTCTTCTTTGGGAGGTTAGAGGATATACTTTGTTAATACCGACGCCTCTTGCCAGTTAAATTTGCTATATAAGAGAGTCGCGTTAATCAAGAATCTAGTTTTTGTGATTAGATCAATACTATTGTTTTCCAATTAGACTTCACACGAGTCGTAAATATTGACGTTTATTTATACTTGGGATCTTAAAACTGACTTTAAAAACACTTGGTTTAATTTGTTTACAATTAGGACGTTCTGATGCCCTACAAACAAACAGCAAGAAAAAGCATGTTTGCACCTTCAAGTAATTTTTTTATCTCACGATTATATTCCTCTGTACTGAGCTAGGGCATACGGCTCGGGTGAGTCTATAATGGTTCCTTTTTTATATAAAGAAGGAACTCGTTATATCGTCCTACCAGCCAGTCGGCAGCGGATGTGCCATAAAACAACACGCAATTGCTTGCTCCTTGTTCAACTCGTGGCTTGTACATGGTTTTTGTGCAATTTTAATTTACAAATTAGAGCTGTGTCTGTGATGTAATGAATTCTACATACGGTGAAAAGATGACGCAGTGATGTGTTTTTGGATGTAATGAGAAAACTTACTCTCCTTCTCGTTAATTGAAATTGGAAAGTGAAAATAGGTCAGACAGATTTTAAAATAACTAAATATACGGTGGTTTGCTCGAAACATTTTACTGAAGATGACTTTGGCGTATCACACACACAAAAAATTAGTTCAGGGTGAAAAGTTGAAACCTCGATTACTCCTTTTTGAAAGCAGAATGCAACGTGTCTAAAAGAATAGAGAATAAACAACTAGGACCATTAGGAAAAAGAAGACATACATATGAGAGTAAAAAGTTGTTGATGAACTATTAGAAAACTTCGAAACCGGAATCCAATCTACTTGGTTTAGTTGTTAGAATAGCGCGCTCTGCCCCAGAGTTTGTGGTTTGAAACCCGCGTAGGGCTTGGATATTTGTGATGTCAATTCATTGTCATTAATCATATCAAGAATTGCTTGCCGTCCTTAAATGACCCTACAGGTGTCGATAGAACGTTTAAAACACATATCATCGAAACCGGACGTTTTAATAGGAGAACAGTCATTTGATGAAAAAGGAATACAGTGCGAAATCGGTACTGAAACATTAGGAGATCATATTATTGACAGTGACGATACAGGCGAACACCCGGATCTGAATACACAGGGTGATACTGTAGCTCATTACGTGGTAACACTGAAACCGTAGTGTATGAGGACTGCAGCAAATAGGTTCAGTTTTCAATGTTATTTTAGTGTTTCTGTCTTCATTAGAAATTCTGTTTCGGTTTTGCAAAATTTGCAAGTCTCCAATGACAGATTTAACTAAAAAAAACATTGGTGCTACACTGAAAATGACCATAGAATGTCAGAAAGGGCAGAAATACGGCTGGGAATGTCAGTCCCGTTAAAAACATAGAATGTTGTGAATTATAGCGATATCATCGGCTTTGTACGTGTGTGGAATTGGCTACGATAATGTTTCACTCGTTTTGTGACAATTTAGGACTTCGGTTTTATAAAAAAAAATACTCTACACAGCTACTGGTGCATTTGTTCAACCTTCAATTAGGTATACATATGTACACTCAAGAAAAATGTCCTTTCCATATTTAACTGGAAGAGAAGTTAAAATAACTGGGGAGGGGCAGTATGACTCGTCAGGATTTAGTCATTGGCTTGTCACGGAATTGTTATTTGCTTATTCTCGAGAACCACTCACTCGATTGACGTGAAACAAAAGTCAATATTCATACAATTACGAACTGCTCCTTTAATATATTCTGGAAAATGGAAGCAAAGGGGGAAACACATGTCGTTTTTACACATGTTAACAGTTTTTAACATCTGATTCTAATGTATGCAAAACTAAGAAGCTTATCATTCGCTCTTGTAACAGTATATATTTCATGGATGAAATTCCACCTTGGTGTCAAAGGGCCACGAACGCTGTAGCTGTAGAACCACTGCGTTGTCCACTGAGCTAATCCACTTACTTCACAGTGGCTTGAAATTCTGTAAATAACAGTTAGGTTGTAGTATGTGTCATATTTTTCCAATACCATGTGCAAGGCTTACCACCTTATCTCACGGAGATAAGGGACTTAAAACATATTAGAGCGGTAAATTTACGAAGTGGTAAGTGTACAAGCAGAATAAAAAAATAAAAATTATAGTTTTGAATTACGAAAAAGCATTTCGACAAAATAACTAATTCTATGTTATACAAATTCCTGCCTTGTTTTACAGGCAACAATAAACAAAATAAATATTACTTTNTTACGTGTCATTTTTGATTAGCAATTACAAAATTGTTAAAAATAACCCCATGCATTTTGTACATTTAAGCAAGCTTTTCCCAAGAATTACTCATGTACACGCAGGAGTATTTCAGCATCTACTGTCGCAGCCACTGCATCCAAATGAGCAACTCCGTCTTCGTGTCACAATTATAATGTTGTACACAGCTCTTTCATATTCCCCACAGATATAATAATTAACAAGAGTAACATTTCGTGAAGGAGAAGGCCAACATAGTCGTCAACCTCTTCCTATCCGAATGGCCATCCATTTATTGACGGACAACTGGATATACCAACCTCTCCAGAAATATAAATGAGCTTATTAGAAGTGCTGGTTAAGGTATTAATAGCGACACTTTGTTACGTGCTCATCAATATTTTATAAAACGTATTGAGAAGTGTCTTGAATTTGACGGTCATAATTTTTAGCGTTTATTCAAATAATTTGAGTAACCATATTGGAGTTTATTTTATATTTAGTTTACTTCTCAATATTCAAATGGTTATTAATTGTTAAAAAAAACATGTCCTCTGCCTAGCACTCTTGAGTTAAAATACAAACTCAGCACACACACCCACATTCATGAATGAATACAGACCCGCATGCATTTACGCACACACAGATGCGTGCGTGTGCGTGCCCAGTGAATGCGCTGCGGTACTTTTGATGGCCAAGAATTCACGTAAGCCTCAACTGAAAGGACTTTTAACCACCATTCCAAAAATGCCATGACGTCAGGCTTATGAACATGCAATAAAAAGGCTAGGTTCTTATTTATAAAAGTGAAGGTAACCTGAATCTGACATTGGCGTAGCCATTCAATGTTAAACTGACTACGCCAGCTTATTTCACCCTTGAAAGTTAACAACTTTTGTGTGAAACATTTTTGTTTTTAATAGTTTCTTTTCAAGATATTCGGTTGTCTCAATTTAAACATAAAACAGCCCTTTTTTAAGTATATAGTATATATGTGTGTGTTAATTTAATTTGTATGACATTTAGATTTAGTTATTGTATTGGACACTAAAATTAATTTTTTTGAAGGGGCAAAGTGTTGTTGGGAGATAATTATTATTATGTATTTAAGATAATTAGATTATATTTTATGCATGTGTTTTTCATCAGACCTACGTAGCTGACATCTTTCTGGCACAGAGCTGGAGGGATCCCAGACTTCGCTTGCCAGAAAATATGACAGAAGAATATCGAATTCTGGACGTCGGTTGGCTCCAAGACATTTGGCGGCCAGATTGTTTTTTCAAGAATGCCAAGAAAGTAACGTTTCATGAGATGAGCATTCCGAATCATTACCTTTGGCTGTACCATGACAAAACACTTCTCTACATGTCTAAGTAAGTTACAGACTGATTATTATCTCGCTTAATAACGGCCTTTAATATAGTGCACAGAGTAAACGCAGTATAACTTGTTTAGCGTATTGCAAGTTGTTTCAATTGTGGTCGTGTCTTCCTAGCCACCCAAATAATAAAATCAAAGCACCAATGTAAATTTAGTTTTCCAAACTATCTTTATATTATTTTGTGTCTTTATTTACTGCTTGAATGTGAAATATTTTTAATTTAAAACATTTAGAATGATTGACTTATGATTTGGATCAGTGTAGGTACGTAAGAGGCATGGTAACTATTCCGGTCTCTTATTAACTCACACAAGACAGAGTTTCAATTATATGCTTAACATTGTGATGTCACTGTTGATATAAAAACTATTGTTGGTGTAGTTGAATGCAATTTTTTACGAATAACATTATTTGGAGAAAAATGCTAATTCAGTGTGTCAGAATAAAGATGCTAAGTTTAATAATGTGTTAGCGTAATTTTCTACCAACTTGGTAAGACAAATGTACTCTAAAATTTGCGGGTGCCATTGCGCATCAGAGGTAGAACAGCCCGGGACGGCCGGCCACGAAAACGTCCGTACGAAGCATTGCAATACTTTTCTAATCGGGATTTCAAAATGGGGCTAATATAGGGCCGCGTAATTTAAGAAAATGTGGGAGATTGCGGGTCTCGGGTGGATCTCGGGAGAACAACGGTGGGAGATTGTGGGTCTCTAGAGGGTCTCGCATAACCTAATCTAAGCCAATCCAAGAGGGCAAAGGGTGTAAGGCGTCTGGTCTAATGGAGGCAAGGTGGGTCCTTTTACATCGAAAACATTAAATGGATTACAATTTAACGTACCTAACGGAAGGCATCTGCGATCATACATTTGTGTGGGGTGCTTCGTGGATAGACTCGTAAGATCTAGGGTTTGAACCCCTCGCATGGTATGGAGTGTTGCTGTTAAACGCGGTGTAGCCCCTTTTCTGATGAAAGTCGGTTATGATTGTTTTTTAGATTATGCACTTTTTCAACTCACAGAATACTTGATAAAGAACTTTAAATTACCTCAGGATGTGTAGTAGCTGTTGATGATTTCTTTTGCACGGAGGACTTGGTAATCCGCTCACACTTTTAATATATCTTCAGACAACTTAATTTTATAAAAAGCTCAAATAGTTGGTTTCATGGTATCTGTACCAGCGATATGAAAAGTGAAAACACCTCAAAGAAAAAAAAAAGACAGTAAATTTACGGCAAATAAGTCAAGTCTTAAACCGGTGTAAAACCAGTGAGTAATGTCCTATGCGTGATAAGTTACTCAGACAGTCAGCGTATGATCTCAGAGTAGCGGTACACACACAAACAATGACTAATGTTTACATGGCCCCTGTCGACTACCTCAGAGTATTGAATCACGCGTGCATAAAGATAGTGGAGTCAGCTTGTAGCTCGCCTCATTGTTTGCCGATATACATTTAATCTGATGTAACTGGTTCATGCAATTGAGTGAGTAATCCCATGACTGGTTGTTTTGGTTGAGTATGCTAGCAACAACAGTTGTATAAAAAGTCATGCCGCGGTGCTAACTTTATCAGTTGACTTTTTTACCTACACAAGTGAACAGTGATAGTCTTTCGTGTGAATACCATCTACAGTTAACATGAATATATAAGCATTAATCTTTCGAAATGAATCGGTGACCGATTTAGTCACATTAACTGTCTTTGCTAGTATTTAGTGTCACCGCTCGCTACAGAACACTATAAAAATTGTACAGCATTCTAGGTTTAAATCCTGAGAATGAAAATTTTCCGTAATATCAGCCAGATTTTGGTGGACTGGATAGATGGAACGTTTTTCGCAATGATTTTGTTTCGCTGCCTATGCCTAAAGTTCTAGAACAAGCTGAAGCTGACAGGATGTTGAGGTAAGTGAAGTAGTCAATAATTTTAGTCATGAAAATGCTATCTATTTTACATATGTTTGTTTTATGGTGGCAAGATCGGTTTGTATCTGTGCCGTCCCGTATTATGCCCGAACCATTTGGAGATGAAACTGAAGCTTAAGCTGATGGGTCGGTGAAGTGTATTTAGAGATGTTCTTTCTAATGACAAAGTTTACGCATGTAAAACTAGATTTATTTCCTTTTGAACTACAATGTAACGATGATAATTATCTACGTGTGAGGCCTTGTAACCAGTTAGAACCGGTTTACACATTATCATCGATGTCGAGCAAGTTTCAGAGCTTTCCTTATCAGTTGACTTTTGTACCTAAACAAGTGATTAGTGTAAGTCTTTCGTGCTACGTCAGTGTCAAACCATCTACAGTTATCATGGATACGGAAGCATTATTCGTTCGTGCTGAATCGGTGGTGGCCGATTTAGTCACATTGGCTTTCTTTGCTGGCTTGGATAGTGTCACCGCTCGCTACAGAACGCTGTACAAATTGAACAGCATTTTTGGACGAAATCCCGAGAACACCAATTTTCCGGAACATCAGCTAATTTTTTGTGGACTGGATAGGCGGAACATTTTTCGCGATATTCTTATGTCGTCACCGAAGCCTGAAATATTTGAAGTTGAATTTGATGGGATGACTGTTTTAGTAAGGATACTGTTTAAGCATATAAAACAATATCTATGTTATTATGTTTTATGGTGAAGATATACATATGCGAGACCTTGCAACAGGTTAGAAACTGTTCCTAAGGGAACTGGCGGGGTACTGCAAGTGTTGATTGCAAAAGAATTTACCAAGATAATGTTTATTCATGTAAGACGTTACAATTATTACGTATTTTCTTCTGTAGTAACAATGTGAATTCTACATATTTGACATCATCCATCATGAAGAACGTTTTTCAAATTGGAACCGATATATTAAAGTAAATGTAAATTGTAATAGATTTAAACGTAGGTTTGTTTATGCATATAATACGATATTTATTTAATGTATTTTGATTTTATAGTATCGATGCATTTGAGCCGTCTCATACAGTGTCCGAATCAAATGAACTCGGAGCCGAAGCCGTGGAAATGGTAACGTAAGGTAACTTATTCGTGAAATCATTTAAATTTATATAAATCCATACTTATTTCACATTTTTCTTTTATAGTAATGATGCACCTGTGTCCCCCCGCAATATGAAGGATGTTAGTTAAATGTAAATTGGTAGATCGAAGTAAGTGTATTTTACAATACTTTCTGGTTAAAGAATGGTCTAAGAAATTGTGAATTAACGATTATTTATTTTTTTATAGTAAAACCTTGCCTTCCCCTGAAGGTTCTGCGCTTATAATCTCAGTTACAAGTTCGGTACCAGGAAGTTCAAAACCATATACAGAACCAAAATCATCGACATCCTGGACCATGCAAAACTTTTTGTTGGGAGATGAACTGTAAGTATACATTTTGTGATATATTATTTAAAACTAAGTATAAGATAAACATACGCAGAGTGTAGCTTATGGATACTTTTCGGTTTACAGAGAAGCCTTTTCCGTGGACGTCCCTGCAGGTGTTACGGTACTGCACAACCGTACATGCCAATACAACCGATTTAAAGGTGCAGGAAGAGAGGTTGAAGTGCTATTTCCACCCGTTCCACCAGCGCAAAATGCTATCGCTGGAAAATCTTGTGGAGGCCTTGGTTAAGAGATGCAGAGCAACGGGTTACATCGGGATGAAATTTGGCAGCCATATGAGACCGTACATTAACATTGAGATACCCTTCTGTCGTTCTGACCAGTTTGCAGCAGGTGCAGTTATAAATATCAAAGAGGCTGAGAACCAAAGTAGACATATTGTACTCATGGACAAATAATAGTTGTGAAAATATACTACGTACGTGTGCCTGCTGGCAGGGCACGCATTGCCAAGAAGAAAACACTTCTCTCCAAGGATTTTAAGAAGTATAGTCTTTTGATAGTGACTATGTAGAATAAGGTTAACCTATGCATACGAAGAGCCGTCGTGACATCCGTTACCCACTGCAGATATCAGGAAAATAAAAATTACCTTACCTTTAAAAGAAGCTATGCCAATATGCAGAATGGAAAACCTATTCAGAAGAGGAAAGCCGTAGAATTATGCATTCAAACCGGAGTTGTGGTGTCACCAACACGATGTGGAATCCCCCAACTACGCGATTATCAGGCAGTTTTACCTGAATTTCGCGTGGTCGTCTTCAGGAACCAATTTTGTCAGATGTCCGTATTCAAAGGATTAGACAGTAAGCCAGATACAACAAGAAAAATATTTACTTTGTTTATGATGAAGAGGAAGAGCACTTTGCCGTAGTAACGAGCCCGTCAGGTTTCTTTGGGAAAGATAAATTCTGTAAACAGTGTGTAACAACCTATGGTTATCGTCCACATCGTACACAACTTTGTAAGATGTGCAACTTATCACCGCCGTGCCAGTGTACCAAGAAAAACATCACCTGCAAATATTGCAATAGGTGTTTCTAGTGTGAAACCTGTTACAGAAATCACAAGCAACCGCTGAGGAAGGGGAAGTCAGTTTTCGATACTGTTCAGCGCTGTTGAACGTGCTTGAAGATGGTGGATTATAACTTGAGGAAAGAAAAACATACGTGTGGCGAGAGTTTTTGGCTTGGGTTGTAAGAAGTTGCAGCCGCAAGATCACCTTTGTTATATGCATCGCAACAAGGGGAAGCAGGCCGAGGTTAATGGACCGGCATCCAGCAAGGAGCTCAAGGGACCTTCTCTTGTATTCGTTTTCGACGACTTGGAATGTGTACAGATCAAGACCATTGCAGGGGGCGGTGAACACCAGCCAGTGATGTGCGTTTCCATGCAGGTGTGTTTAGCGTGCATGGAAACAAGAACGCCGGATAACAACTGTGGAGTTTGCNGACTACGGCGACAGTTTTCGTAGGCAACGATGAAGAAGGCAGGAAGCCTGTAGCCCAGTTTATACATTACAGGCGGGAAAAGCTGGTTTGTGTAGATAAAGTGGTTGCTATAGACCATAATGCCAAATGCTACGATGGACATTTTGTGGCTCGCCATCTTGTCGTGGATCTCGAATGGTCGGCGAAACTTGTGAAGAACGGAGGCAAGATACTTCTCATGGAATTGGAAAATTTCCGATTCCTCGACTCGTTGAGCTACTTGCCCATGTCATTGGCTAAACTACCTGCACCGTTTGGCCTAAGGGAGTTATAGAAAGGGCATTTCCTGCACTTCTTCCACAACGTTACAGGCATGAATTTCAGCGTAGAATACCCCAGCACTACGAACTACGTGGGACCTCTGCCTCCAGTGGAATGTTACGGTCACAAGAGTATGGGAGAAGACGATCGCCGTAATTTCATGGAATGGCATAACCAGGACATGGCATCAGGAGAGAGTTTAATTACATAAGGGAGAGGGAGAGTGGATGACTCTGTCTGTGTAAAAATACAAGACACGGTTCTGCAGAACCTTCAACACGGACCACAGCTTAAGGGGAGCATCGTGTACGCAGCCAACAAGACGTTCGTGTTGTCCTGCATGAGGGGCGTCTCTTCTGTATACCTCAACGAGGACATCATTACGTTTTCTCTCAATGACAGAATGGCGTTGACTTCAGTGCTGATTGAGGCGTACAGGGGTTCAAACCCAAGCAACACCCTGTTTGATTAAAATTCACAAAAAGATCGTAGCCTGCAAGTGTACAGTTTACAAGTAAAACACATGAAGCATAAAGGAAAAGTCGGACCACTGCATTTCGTATTTAAGAATCCACACAATATTGATTCTATAATTTTACAATATAATATATTCAAAACATATACATATTTACCAAAATTGAATTCTTCACTCGCTTGCTGTGGAGGTAAGAATGTTATAGCGTCCCTTGCTATAACCCGCAGACGTCTCAGCTACAAGTTGCACTGATCCTTCTGCCGATGTCCAACACTCAGTCTAACTCTGTAGTCTAAGTGTATCTGCCTCAGGTAGCGGTTGACCACCTTATATACCGTTGTAACGAGGTTGCTATCGGTGACGTGTGTTGGGAGCCGTTAGCTTTCACTCCATACATGACCAGGTCGAAAACCAGGGCGTTGGCATATCCTGTTTTCACGGCTGTTATGTGTCTCGATCTCTCCTTGACGTCATTTGTTGTTTGTTTTGCTGGCTGGTTACGTCAGCTTTCCGCGTACTCTGACGAGGTTACACATCGTGTTTGTTCAGCTATGCCGAGGTGTGGGTTGCAGATATCCGGGTGACATCATCTGGGCGCGTCTGTGACAATATCTTGCGTAGCCTTGTAATATTTGTTCCCAATTTTCCTCAAAGCATAATAA
>KZ874220.1:1855-15624 GCA_003456935.1 Machilis hrabei
TTGTTTTGTAGACAGTCTTTGCTATTTAGTAAACATGAATGGAGGCCTTGTATACATTTCAAACTGCAGCTAAGTGACAAATCTATGCATTATTAATATTAGTAATAGTTATGTGTCATTATATTAATCTGAGAATTAATCCAACTTCATATTTCCTAAAATAGAGTACTTTGAACAAGCTACTATTTATAGAAAAGCATTTACAGATAATTTTCTGTGGAAACTTTATATATCCTTTTAGTCAACATCCAAATTAGATAACTGCCCTATGTAATTATAATATACTAGTACCATAGAGAAAAATAATATATTGCATGTTTTAAGAGGAGGCACTTCTTTTTCAAGGTGCTCAGAGAGACGTATAATTGATGTTGTAGTACCGTAGTCTACATGAATATGTTAAAACATTTTTTCGTGAAAGTATTCCAACACATTGAAAAAAAATCATTACAAGTTACCATTATCACAATTACAAAATAAAAAAATGTTAGTACTTACCAATAGGTAGAATACTAGACTGCTTGTACAAAAAATCCATTCTCCTATTCTTTTGGGCTGCAAATTTTTCAATGACCTTTCCATTAAAGTCTTGCATGGTTCGCACCAGCTGCTTCTCGATGGACATCATTGTTAATGCAATGAGACGATCTCGGGTCATTGTGTTTCGTAAAAAGGTTTTTATATGCTTCAGAGTTGAGAAGCTCCTTTCCGCCTCCACTGTTGTCATGGATGTTGTTACGATGATTTTTAACAGCTTTGTAGTTTCTTGAAAAGTGTCATCGAGTTTATTTTTATGAAATAATATCAGAATTGGAATAGCTCCTTTGGTACCCTAATACAAAATTCCTGTTGCTTTAAAGTGACTTCAAGCTCAGTTCAAAGGCGTTTCTCTTCAACCATCGTATATATTTCCACAGTAGTTTTTAGTGCATTGTTTGGGAACTGTTTTTCGTACAAAGGGAACGCCTCACAGTCCAGAAGTTTAGCTGCTACAAGATGGTTTGCAAAACGGAAACGATCGTCAATTTGTGTTATGATAATGTCGCACACTTCCTTAGCAGCTGCATTCCTGTTTTCTTGTCTTCTCTTTTTGTATTCTGGTGTTTCTTCATTTTCTTCAATGGAGTCTATTTGTGCACAACCCTTTTCTATCTGCCTACAAAATTCTTGTATATTACCATCCACTTGAATAGCATCAGTATCCCTTTTTTGCAGTTGTTTGAACAAAACTTGTACACTGTTAACCAATAGATAAAAGACATATCTCCTGTGTAAGCTAAGCCCTGTATTAGGCATTGCCCTTCAAGACCAAAGCTAATCAACCTGTGCACCTAGGGTGTTCAAATCAGTAGTGTGAACAGCACAATTAATAATATTGTTACAAGAAGCAATTTTACATTTGTGCAAAAACGAAGGGGTTTTTCAGATGAAACCCTTTTTTTTTTTTTCGATCTTGATAAACATTTCAAGTAATAAAATTGATTGGTCATGGCATAGAAATATATATTTATATTGAAAAGCAGAGTATTTGGCAGTTCATGCTCCTGTGAACTGTTTTTTTCCTTACCTCGTCAGGTCATGTTTTCACTCTGCTCGTTCTGTTCCTCTTCTATTCACGAATCAGTCCATACCTCTACTTTAATTCTCATGGTCCATTCCGTTCCATTGCATTAACACAGGGTTGTACTACTCAGCTGAAAAGCTGAACGGATTATATGGGTAAAAGGAAGATAACTGATTGGGTGTTTTGGGTTGTAGCTCTGACAAAAGGCATCATTTTTCAAGCTGTTTTGTGGCGTCATTCTGTTTTGCATTATGGACACAGTCATCTATTGTCGCAGTGTTGTGGTCACACTATAGGGAAGAGAGTGTGATTGTTATTTCATTCACGCTAACTTTGGAACTATGTGGATTTCAACTGCAACGAGACTGGCACTTAGACTGAGTACTACACACAGTCGGTAGGATTGTCTTGATATTCCCTGCTCTCAGTTCCTGGAAGGGGAATAAAAAGACCCAAAAGATCACGTTCTCAGAAAAACTGCCAGACCAACGTGCTTCAAATTTTGGTATAAGTTATTTAAAATAAAAAATGCATTGTATAGTAACACGTATTATCCTTTTTGTGTATAAATACTGTTTCATTATTACCTGGAACAACTATTTTAACAAGTGTGGAGCCAATGACACCAACTACACTTGGAAAACTACGGACCTAATTAAACTCTTGCTGAATTCTAATTTTTGTTCGGAAAAGAAGAACTTCTATTTTTAATCTGTGCTGCAGCAAAATTGACCGTTACTTTTAAAACGTATTTTCAAGACATCCAAGATTTCATCAATTATATAATGCGGTATATACGTAGCAGCACCAACAACAAGACTTTAGACTTAAGTATTACTTAAAACTACGTGAGAGTAGTCTTAAATTCTCACACTTTAAGTACACTGGCGTTCACACTTAAGTATTTTCCTGCAATGGAAATTCTCTATTTCCATCTTAAGTCTCATACTTAAGTCTATTTTTGATCTTAAGATTTTTCTTGCAACCCAGCCCTGGTCTTTACATTGTCTTCGATTCTCTTATAGACATTCCTTGAATTATCGCGTATTTTTTTTTAAGGTAGAGTTTTTGCTTTTCACCGTAAAATGCCAATTCGCTGAGCACTTGTACAATTTTTATATGATGCCCTTTCATTTGAATTCAAATGTATATTTTGTNTATCATGCTTTAGATGTCTTTTCATCAATTCATCGAGCGTTTGTACAATATATTCTAAAGATTACTAACCCCTTACTGGATACACTAGACATACACTCACAAATAAGAGTCGGCTAAAGCAAAACATGCATTGTGTCTTCGTCTGCTACTGCATACACAGTACCGTCTGACATTCTGGCAAAAAGCTCGTTGCCTTGTCCTGTTTCCAACATGTTGGTTTGTTAGAAACCAGCACGCTGACAAACGTCAGATGAGTGACGAGTGTGCGGCGGTAGATTACGGACTATGGGTCTAGCATGAACTGATGTACGTTAGAGACTAACATCTGACATTTATCAGTTTGGTGTCCCGTTCCATTTCATAGTACCTATAGGTATTATATGAATGGATAGATCAAAGGACACCCTGAAGTGTTGGCCATTCAGATCCCAACATAACACAGCTGAGAGGTATCATTCAGTTACTTCAAGCAAAATCATTACGTTACTATTATAACTTTATCGATTCATTTCTGTGAAGTTACATCTTTCAGTATCTCTGTGTGTGGACCAAAGTTTGCACAAAATGAAATAGCAGCTAGTAACATCCGTGCCATAAAGGTGTGCATAAGAGTACAGCAGTGCTCCGAATTAAAACATCGTGAGGAGGTGTCTAAGTTAGCGGATCCAGTCGCGTTGTTGGATCAGTTGAAGCTTGGGTTGTGTAATGTGAAACTCTTAATTAGCTTAGGAGTGCTTTTAGGCTTTCAAAGTTACACTCAATGAAGCACAAAGGTTTACNGAACTCTACTTACATGTTTAAATCCATAAGATTTATCTTTGAATGCATGCTCTATGCCAAAACATCATAAAACGTAGCACTGTACAATAGAATCCAATTAATGTTTAATTAATAACGCATTCACAACGGTTTTGGGGACCGAGGTAGGAAGTTCTAATAAACAGTCNTATTATGGGCTGTGGCCCTTTCTAAACAATGTTCAAAGCTGTCCAGCACTTCGAAAAATATTTCTGATTTGCATATGCTCACAATGTAGGCCCCTAACACGCTGAATAAATTATAAAGTCATGTAGAGAAAAATAATCTTTTGGAAAAATCTCGTGTAAACCAAGTAAAATTGGTTTTGCCTCATTATGCTCCTTTTTTTTTATCAAGAACTTCTATTTTTCAGCGTGAATGTATCTCCATCCATGTCGGCCAAGCTGGTGTCCAGATGGGTAATGCTTGTTGGGAGCTGTATTGCCTTGAGCATGGCATTCAGCCTGATGGTCAGATGCCATCAGATAAAACAATTGGAGGGAATGATGACTCCTTTAGCACCTTTTTCTGTGAAATGAGAGCAAGCAAATTTGTCCCCAGGGCTGTGTTTGTTGACTTGGAACCCACTGTTGTAGGTAAGGAAATAAACTTCGATTAGCGGTTTGCTCAGTTGTAAACAATATTAAAGAGAAAAGGGTTGGAACTTTTTTTTATAATGATGTGTAATCAACCAGTTATCCATTTGATCAGTAACTTGGTAGTGTGAAGGTTAATTAATGTAAAACAGTAAATTAACCACCCAATGTGTTTATTACATCTGAACTACAAAGGCCGGGTCCTTTTGATTGACTACTGACCTGGATACGAAAACCCAAAACAGTTAACAGATGGCAGCACTTGATGTTCTAAAATTTCTAGCTTCTACATGCTTTCCAAATTGGAACGTAAAAAAAAAAGGAACAACCTAACTATCTACGAAACAACACCAATTGCGTTACGAAGATTAGCAAAAACACTTTGGGCCAAAGGGCACATCAGCCAACTGCTCTTTACTTTTTATATGATCAATTTAGATCTGTCTGTTCTGGAAACACTCTCGCACAAAATAGTACCTCACGGCGATGTGTTTTGGCCTCCTGTGAAACTGTTTTTTTNGGGCCAACNTTATCGCGCTAGCATTATCGACATGTAACACTGGCNTATTGATTATTAACTTCAAATCGCTGAACAAACACACTAACCACAGTATTTATTTTGCACCTTCGCTCGCAGCCATGAACTTGGCTTCAGTTGTCGAGAGTGCTACCCCTTTCAAATGATGCAACTTTTATATTAATCATTTTTCGTATCTTTGAGTTTTGGGGAGATCACAAGGTGTTCGGTTTTAAATGGACCATCCGGTATAACGAATAATAAAGTTATGGAGAGTTATGATGTTTACGTAGGCCTATGATGTACGATGTTATGATCTTATGAAATTTTGGAATAATAAGTAATCTTAGAACATATGGTGAGTTTATTTAATTTAGGTTTGATCACCCAGTGGCATTTCATCAATAGATGTGCGTGATGTCTTACATCCCCTACTAAATTGGGTGCTACACTTATTACTGTAACTATCGTATAGGGAATTATAACTTAATTATTTTTTATGAAAATATATATATATAAAATTATTATTTTAATTATTCTACACGGCAATATATACCGAGTTTTGTTTTTTACCAAGGGTGTTTTTTTATCTTTTGGGCAGCCCTGTAAATTTGGGGTTGACGTCAAGTCATATGGTGCATGTGCTGTTAACCAACTAACCGCTTTCAAGGATAGACATCACTGTGCCAGGAAATGCGTATTTAAAGACGCAATTACGCGTTGTAGAACAGAAATCTCTCGACACCTCTCTCCACGTGTGGATGAAGGGTTGGGGGTGTGACAAAAGTCCACCCGCGTCACAACAGTTTAAGAGTGAATGGTGTCGGTNAACGCATTGCATTCGGTTTAGCTTGCTATATAATCATNTGGTTGTGCAATCGTATCAAATTCTGTGATTTGTTTATGTGTCAGTACTATTGGACAGTGACGTGTCCAAGGGATCCCATTAGTTGAAATTAAAAGAAGGCACAAACACATTTTGTTCAAAGTTAAAAAATATTCAGAATATATTTCCGCTAACAAAAATATTTTGAAATATTTGTATAAATAGATATTCGTCTTTTAAAAGAATAAAAATGCCTGAACTGAAACTCGACTGTAGTATTAAAACATGTTTCAGTCAGTTTTTTCAGAGGGAAAAAATAAATGGTTTCATTCACCCCTCCCACACTTCCTCCCAGAAATGCATTCAGTGTTGTCAAGTGGATAAATACGTTTTGTAAAACAAAAATGTCCGTCAAAAGGGNGAGAGAGACAAATGTTCAGCAAAATTACGAAAAATGCTAATTTTAGTTGTTCAGCGCCATATTTAAACTGAAATTTATGTATTAAGTATAGGACTGTGGGAGACTTAATTTTACTAAATCGCCGTTCAAACATTATTTGTAGCATTTCCTGTTTTTATCTTCGTGTGTGTGTGCCGAAAGTTATATGTATTTGGACGAACTATTTTCTGGAGTGAAGGAAGAAGAAGCAGTACTGCTTAACAACAGTAGAGGAAGGAAGATAAAATTCAATTAAAGTTATAGAAGACTGAAAATGAGAGGAGTAGAAGGAAAAGGGCTGCTAGACTGCTGAATGAGATATACAGACAGTGATAAGGACAGTCCAGTCCAGTCAAAGCCCAACTTAAATGCAAAGCAAGAAAGTGTTTCNTGTGGCAAACTCAGACTTCCAACTTGGATTCAGTGCCTAGTCTTGGAATCATGGATTTTAATCAAGTTTGCACTCCAGATTCTCGGAGAATACCTCTAATAGGACCTGCAAGACATGGCCAGCAACAGTGAGTACGCATTTCAGTATGACCGCCAATTACTTTAAAAGGGCCCAAACATTACAATCCCACAGGGGTACCCCAACTTACTAAAGGGCGCTGCGAGTGTATCCGTATTTTATAATTAGGAGGTAAGTGTATATTTATGGTTGTGTGAGTGGGTTAATAAGGGTCAACTGAAGACTCACCCAGTAGCACGCCTCTGATAGCTGCCAAAATCAGCTGAATTCTACTTTTTCTTTCTTTATATGCTGTTTCAGAGTTAGCTGGTTCAGAGTTAGCTAACTCTGAAACAGCATATAAAGAAAGAAAAAGTAGAATTCAGCTGATTTTGGCAGCTATCAGAGGCGTGCTACTGGGTGAGTCTTCAGTTGACCCTGGCGAGTGATCACCTTATATGTGGCACTTTTNGGGGTAGGCATTAAGTTTTGAGGGGCAGCTTGTGTTACTGAGGGTGGGTTGTATTAGTTTTGTGGATGGGTTAATAAGTAAGGTAATTTTCCCATGGCGTCGTGCACTCAAAATATGTGCTACCCCTTTACTTACTTGTATCTGTTGTGTAGCTTAGGAGTGGTTTACAGCTTTCCAAGTTAATCCCAAAGAATTAGTGATCATCCATACCTCTAGAAATCCACAGTATTTATTTATATAAGCCTGTTCTATCTAATTGAAGTCGAAAATTTGATTTAACACACGAGCATGTCCTTTCACATACGTGAGAGTGAGTCAGCTGATTTGGCGAACTGAATAGTGGTAACCAGAGAAGTGACGCTCGCGTGTTAAATCAAAATTCCGACTTCAATTAGATAGAACAGGCTTATATAAATAAATANTGTGGATTTCTAGAAGTGTGGATGATCACTAATTCTTTGTGATTAACTTGGTGTAACTTGGAAAGCTGTAAACCACTCCTAAGCTACACAACAGATACAAGTAAGTAAAGGGGTAGCACATATTTTGAGTGCACAATGCCATGGGAAAATTACCGTATATGTGGTACTTTTAGGGGTAGGCATTANGTTTTGAGGGGCAGTTTGTGTTAGTGAAGGTGGGTTGATATTTTGTTTGTTTGTGAGGGGCTGAAGATGTAAATTAGAATATTAAATGTTACATTGACTGATTTCTATGTATCGACTTTGTTTATTTTCGGATAGCTGTAAGTTGCACACACGCTCACAAACTAACACGGAGATTAAGGGGTGCTCTACCGACTGAGGTGAGATCTAGGAGACGGAGCGGAGAGTACAGGTGTTATAACGTAATGTCAATTTAGTCTTTCTTCTTGTGGTAATACATTGAAGTTAGCTCTATTCATTGATAAGAAAATGATCAGAGAATTATGAGAAATTGCAGGCAGTAGAAGAATTATTTTTGCAAATTGTAATTGTAAGGCTTAATCACAGAGGTATTAAAGGACGTATTAACTACTTTTGGCAAACAAACCTTAAACCAACTCAATAACAGCATCTCACAAGTATACGCTCAAAAAATCAAAAGAGGGAAGCGGAGAAGACATTAGTATGAACCACAGCCGGCAAACAGAACTGTGGCTTTTCAATAAAATTTAGAAATTTGTTTTATTATTTTTGAAAATTGAAGAAAAACATTGGTGTAGCTGGAAAAGCCTTGATACCTTGTCTAGTGCAGTACTTAGTACACTCATTTTTAGAAGGGAAACCTACATCCATGTTTTAAAAAAACGTTTCCAGAAGTCGACAAATGGACAGGCTTTGCAATGGTACTGAACCATATATATTGACAAAACAAAGTAGAAAAAATTAATTAAATCATGGTACGAGAATAGGCCGCAGTAGAAAAAGGTTACTTTTAAAGTTGGTCATTTTGTAATACCAGTGCGTAGCTTAAATCAAAATTTTTATGAAAAATTAGAAACAGTAAAAGTAATTGTATGTTTTACTCTATTTATAGAAAAAATGTCTCCGCCTGAAATCTAAGTTCAATCTTCTGGGAGTGAGGAAACCGAAATTCTCCCTCCCAATCGAATAATTGACTCCATCGAAGAAGATGTAAATGGTCAGCCTAACGTAGATTTGGAATCGGATAATAGTGAAGGAAATGAAGAAGAACAAAGTATAGACCCTGAATTAGAAGACCCAAAGAATATTACAAAAGCCTGTATAAATTTTCGGAATAACAAACGAAGATGACTATGTATCCGTACGGAGACACNTGCTCAACAATTTGATGGGAGAGACGTTCCCTTAAATGAGCTACCTTGTTTTGATGACCGATTGAAAAGGTACCAAATTCGGCCTCTCTCTGGTGACAACTCGGGTTGCCTGGTAGAATTCTTTTTGATTAAGATATTCTACGCTTTTGTGGAATTCAATGTTCCAGAAGAAGCAAGAACGCCCTTTATAGTAGAAATTTTGAACTGAAGTGCTCTCAGGTCTGTCTCCGAGGGTTTATACTATCCACATGTCAAGAAATTTAACCATCCTCAACTGTAATTTACCTGCAGCCATAGCAAGGAATATCTTAGAAATGAAATGCAAAAAGAATCAGACACTATATGACTATTCTTCTCAACTCCTTCACTATGTTCATTTAAAATTAGAGCATCATAAGACTTATTTGCCTATGGAAACTAAAACTGATAGTTCTTGGAAAATTATTTGGGAAGAAGCTTGTGTGAAAACTTTAAAAAGGGATATAAGGATTTATTATAAGATAAGATCTTTATTATTCCATTGAGCAAGATACATACTATAGGAAACATCATGAACACACAATTAGGTTGTATCTATTAACATATGGTTAGAGTCTTACAACCTAAACATACTACTTTACAATTTTTTCATTTAAGTACTCGCTTACTTAAAAACAGTACCTGAGAAGTACCGTAGCTCAAATAATTTTTTTTTCTTAAAAGTTGTATAGTTATTTATATCTTAATAGAATTTGGTAATTTATTCAGTAATCTAATTCCTACACAGTGTACACTTCTTAGGCTGATACTTTTATTTTTTCGTTCTATATGTATGTCTTTACCAGACCTTGTGTTGTGTTTATGAAAATCAGTATTAGTGGTGTATTTAAACTTGTTTTTCAGTGCATATATAATACTGCAGTATATGTATAAACAAGGAACTGGAAGAATCTTTAAACTGTGGAAAATATATTTACAGTGTGTTCTGGCACTATTGTTTGTAATTATTCTTACAGCTCTCTTCTGTGGCCCCAGAATATTACTCCATAACATNAATGGGAGTGGACAGATGCATAGTAAGCAGGTTTCAGGCACTGTATACTGCACTGACCGTTAAGTGTTCTCAACAAATAGCAAGCAGAATTCAGTTTCTTTTTAAGGGTATTTACATGAGAAACCCAATTCAGATTTTTGTCAATAGTTACTCCTAGAAATATTGTTTCTTGTACTGAAGGAATGATCTCATTTTCCAGTTTCAAAGCCATATTGCTGCTAGGGTCACTTCCTGTGAATTCAATTAAATTGGATTTGCTAAGGTTTATGGATAACCTATTGGATTTGAACCATTGGTTTATGTCATTTAATGTGTGACCTGCTCGTAATTTTAGTGTGTCATTGTCTTTTGCTGTGATTAGAATATTTGTGTCATCAGCATACGAGACCATTTGTCCATGTGGTAGATTTGTGTGTATATTGTTGCTGTATATTAAGAATAGTATGGGACCTAAGATACTTCCCTGTGGTACCCCTGCATGAACTTTCTGTGGGCTGGAGAGAGGAGATTCAATGTAATTCTTAGAATTTAAGCTGTTTATTACAANTTTCTGAATTCTATTGTTTAAGTATGAAGCAAACCATTTATTAGCAACNCCATTTATTCCTAGCATGTCTAGTTTTTTTTAGCAATATCTCGTGATTTACCGTATCAAATGCTTTGGATAAGTCTAAAAAAATTCCCATTACTTTTTCATGTTTTTCAAGAGCTTGTAGTATCCCTTTTGTAAAATCTGCTACTGCTGATTCTGTGCTTTTTCCCGTTCTAAAACCGTGTTGGAAACTGTGAAGTAGCTTGTTTTGTTTAGAAAATTTATCGATCGAGATTTCATCAGCAACTCGAATACTTTGGAAAATGCTGATGATAAAGATATAGGTTCTCAATTTTGCTCTTTACTCCCTTTTTGTATAAGGGAACAACTTTCGTAACCTAAAGTGGGTCGGGATATAATCCTAAAAAAATGATTCGTTTACTATGTGTGTCAAAGGCACTGACAGGTTGTCTACACAATTTTTTATAATTGCTATTGTTATTTCGTCAATACCTGTTGAATTTTTGTTTTTTAAACTGTTTATACATTGCTTCACTTCCTGTACTGTAACTGGAATTATCATCATCTAGTTTCTGGAAGAGGGACTTAATGATTGCAGGTAAGTTTCTGAATCGTGGTTACATACCACTTTACCTACGACAGTGGATATACTTGTGAAGTACCTATTAAAAGTATTTGCTGTTTCACTGGGATGATGGATAACTTGTCCATTAGGTACTGTTTGTAATCTCCACTTGATTTTTAATTTTGTTTTGTTTTCCTGTTTCTTAATTTATGATGTTCCACANTGTTCGTGTTTTGTTTTCAGAATTTTGTAAATTTCACATTCTGTATTTTTATACGGAAGACTAATGTTGTTTACCTGTTTGATTTGGTTCGGCGTATGTTTACACTTCACTGTGCATGATTTGATTTTTACTTTCTACCCTTTTAAATCTCAGAAACACTAGAGTGATTACCACTACTAACACACGTAACCTACCAAACGATGCCATGATATTCTATATATAATAGTGAAACCTTTTGTACTGCTTGTTGGACGTCGTATGATGTGTGCTCTCGAATCGCACACCCAGCCATCCGCTGCGATGAACCAATTCGTTGCCGCGAACGCTGTGCCGGCCTGACTGCTCGAGCCGCCTTTTGAGTTTGACTTCGAAGATTTTCCATTACTACCACTTTCTTCGCCCGTTTTTAACTTTGGACAGTCACGCTTCCAGTGCTCTTTGTCGGCCGACTTCTTCTTGCCCTTTCCTCTGCCGCGCGACTGTCGACCACTGCCAGTTGACATTGCNGGCACCTTGGCAAGAAATGCCGTTCGTTCNGTTTCTTCGACCCGATTCTCACGCTCTGCCGATTTCGGGTGCTCGATCAAGTTCTTCGTCGTTCTGTNGCTGTCTTTTTCAGCGTAGTCCATAACGCACGAACGAACTTGTAGTCTACGCCTGAGTTGCATACAATCCGATGGTGAAGCAGACTTTCCGGTAGAGCATTTGAGTGGGCTTTAACAAGCTCAATGTTTACGTCTGCGAATAAATTCGCCAGCTCCGACACNAATGTATCGATGCTTTTCTCCGGCTCTCCTCGTTTGTCGAAAAAGTCTTCCATCAAAACGTCCAGNCGACGTGCCTTTTACTNCTCATATACTGTTGTCAGTGTCGTCCACATCTCATATGCTGTGCGCATTCGCCGAATGTGCACCATTGGTTCNGACAAAACCGCTGTTGATATGTACGAAGCTGCTTTAAAATTATCTGTCTGCCACTTCATGTACTGCGTCAACTGTTCGCTACCAATAACCGGACCATTCGGACACTTGCGCGTACCGTCCACGATTGAAAACAAGCCNAACTGTGATAAATACAACTCCATNTGTCACTTCCACGTTTGCCCAATTGTCAGTACCACGAAGTTTTTCTACGCNACACGACACATTTTGCACTTCACTGTTTATTTCTGATGCCATTGTAAACAAATGTCCACTTTCAGATACAATGTTCTGACTGACCTGTTTGTTGATAAAGTTTTATTTTTCCAGTTCGGTTGATATGCGTTTGGACCTATTCCAAATTCCTAAGCACAACGAGAATGGGGAAAAAAAAAAAACAGTACACCGACTCGCTCACAAAATCAGCACAATGGCTATTCAGCACAGCCACAACTCTATGAACTTAAACACACTGAGCAAGCACTTAAAAAAGATCACTGGGNNCATAACCTGTGAAGGTTAATTANTGAAAAACAGTAAATTAACAACCCATTGTGTTTATTACGTCTGAACTACAAAGGCCGTGTCCTTTTGACTGACTACCGACCTGGATACAAAAAAAAAAAAAAAGTAACAGATGGCAGCACTTGATCTAAAATTTCTAGCTTCTACACGTAGTGTGAAGTGAAATGGGTAAGTGTACATTTATTATTGCCTTAAGAAGTGAAGCTGTTGTGTAGTGTTGGAAGTATAATTTTCAATAGAGCTTTTCAAATNGCACATTACATTAAATAGGTTTGGATTTCTTTCTTTTCACTAACAAGAAGAGGNTCAGACATTTGCTAAACGGATTTGAACGAAAACTAGATGGGGGATAGAAGGGCGCAAAGAAAAAGACAAATGTTTTGTTGAATGGGTCCCCACTCTTGACATTTTGGAGTCCCAAAGGTCACGAAGCCGAGAGAAGTGCGAAAATTAGTGATTTGTTGCACTGATTTTTAATACGACTGCGACCTGGGTTTGATTTCCGGAGGGATAATTTTTTACGTTAATGTTCATACGCCGATCCTTTTCTATAAAATTTGGATTTACTTTTGACAAACAAAATAATAAAAAAATAAAACGAGACTACTTTGNCGTTGACGTAATCAAAGAGTCGTACAACCTTCGCCTTTTTTAAATAAAGTGTTGTTATTAAATGTAATGACGAGAAAATTGTCAGTTTGAGTTAGCGAGACTTTATTGTTTATAAAAGTGACCTAACGATAGCCTATACTGTGATAAATATTGACGAATATATAACAATTGTGGCGAGGTTTTGCAAAACTCGACAAACGCCAAAATAGAAAAAACACATTTTATTATCAATTCTTGTACGTAATTTCACCCCGAATCGAATGGTGACATTGCGGTTTGTCTAAACACGAGAAATGCACTAGTAAAGTAAAGGTAAAGTTCGGGCAGTTCTGCAAAACCCGACAAAGCCATTCGATTTTTCAAAACACTACAAATCCTTGGGTGTGATGAATAAATAGTAATATTATTTTTCCCCTTTTTTGACGTCAATCGTTATCAATGAGACCCTTTGTCTGTNATCACTAATCATGATGGTTCAAACGACATACAACGGACCTGAAGTATGTGTCAATGTTCTGAAACCAAAAGTTCGTTCAGCTCATTCAATGACACAAACTACTATTAAACTTCATGAAAACAAAGTTTCGGACGAAAAGACGCGAAGAAACTTCTCAAGTTTTTCGAGATCCCAGACGACTGCAAGGAGTTTTACAGGCTGATGATGGGAACACCAAGGACGGAAGAGACGAACCTCTGGAATTCGACAGGGCTAGTGAAGATGAGATGTTTTAATGATGTCG
>KZ874221.1:21732-33720 GCA_003456935.1 Machilis hrabei
TTTATTAATTTCCCGAATTTGTTTAATATAAGCCAGACATTAATCTATTTGTTTTCCGGGAGGGTCATTTTTGGCCTGGCTGAAGTGAACACTCTTAATCCTAGTTAGCAAACAAACAGATACCGGCACTATTTTATTCGCTCCACGTGTTCAAAATTGAAGTTTTGCTCTCATTATTTTGACCATCCTTGTAGCAGATACAGACAGGTTGGCTTAACAGTAAAGTGCTCGCCTCCTGATCGGGAGGTCCCGGGTTCAAATCCCAGGGCTGACTCCTAGCCCTGGGTAAAAAGGATTATCCTACGCGTCTGCCTGTGAAGCACCCCACACTAAGGTATGATCGTAGGCATGTTTCAGGAGGCATGTTAAAAGCGGGTCCCATCGATAAGTGTTCGATGTAAAGAACCCACCACCAGGTATGTGCCGAGTGAGTGGCAAAATTCAAATCATCCTGAAGGGTCGTTACAACGCAGATGGGGTCTTCATTAGACCATCACGGTCAGAAGCGTGGGACCATAAACTAAAATAAATTGAACCGGATGATGGTGGAGCATAACTTTGTCAGCATTTTCTCTGTCAGTGATAGAACAGGTGACTGTGGGTGCCAAATCATCATTTTGATGATTTTTTCCTTTCCCTTGCACTTCTGATAGTTCTGACATGGAAAGAAGAATGTCCTGTCGATATGAGCGTAGACTTGCAAGAGGGGTGTCCTTTAATTGTGTAGCCTCACCTGGAAGGAATCAAAGGCTAACAACAAGGTACTGTTATTTCTCGCCATTGTTCCCTTGCAAGTCCAGTGATCTGTCTTCGTACAGAGATTTCTCCATTGTGTGAATATACTCCTTGTAGCTTTGATGATGACATCTCTATTGGGAAATTGACTCCCAGATAAGTATTTGTAATGTTGAGAAAAATGTGAAAATCTGATGGAGCCAGTCTTCAGACTCTTGTCTTGCACAAAGATTACACAAATAAACTCCCTTCTTCATGGTCAGAAAGCATCCTTGGGACACCCTATATATTCGTACATTGTTTTTTGTAAACACTTTTATCAACTTTGTAGCGTTAAATCTGTAAGTACACACAAAGACATGCTTTCAACACAAACTTTGCAATCATTTTTAAAGTTTGTTTTTATATCAAGTCAAGATGTCAAAGAATGTAAGTGAATGTCTTGTACTGTTTGTGCATAAGTAGTGTTTCTTATTATAATGTTATTTGAATAATATAATATAGTATTTGATTTAGCAACTTCAGCGTATAGGTATAGACTCAACTATATACCCAACCTCCTTTTTTATGTCAAAAAATGGTCTGTGAAATTGAGATTGGTGAATATTGGAACAACACAGTAGTTTACACCTCTTTCAAATTTAAAACTAACTCCTGACCAGGAGGTTCCGTGTTGAAACTCCTTGCCGTGAGTATAGTAATCTAGAATAAGTAGTATGCAAACCTCAAATTAATTTTTTGTCGCTGTGCGGAATCCAAAAGTGATAAAACTCTCAATGGAAGGTGCTGCCATCTATTATCCATTTTTGTACATATGTCAATAGCGCGTGAGTTTAGCCTCGTAATTACGCATTTAATCACCATTTTTGTCATTACAAAAGCCATTCGAATATTAAAATATGACAATTTCGATGTCCACATTACGTTAAGCAAATTGCATATAACACATTGGTGCTTCCAATTATCCAATACTGTAGTTGTGTTTGGGAAACGTATGAGGTTGGATTGCAAAATCTTCTTCAGTCAGTTCAGCGTAAGGCGGCTAGATTTGTTTTGGGTCGTTATGGTAGGACAGATAGCGTAACGGAGATAGATGTTAGGCGAGTTGGGCTGGGAATCTCTTAATGTGAAGCGTGAAAAAAGCAGAATTAAGAGATTGGAGCAACTAAACTCCACTCAGTCGCAGTTAAATGTAAGCAAGGTTTTAAAACCTGCAACATATATTGGTAGGCGCGATCGGGAAGATAAGTTAGGGGAATCAGCTGTAAATCTAATGCGTATTTTTGGTCATTCTTTCCGAGGTCGATTCGAGATTGGAACCGTTTAGGACGTGAATAATAACTTGTGGTGCCTCGTGCACCCCCTGCCAAGTACCTTACCGGTTGATTGCAGGGTATGATGTAGATGTAGTTCAGAATTGGTATTATCTCACTTTCAGCGAATGCAGCAACATTTGCAATAATCCAAATGCAATACACGTTTAACTGCACAAGCACTTTCGCACTACGGCTTACACCGCTTTAAGCTAGCTTGGCGACTATTTTCTAACAAGAGCTATATTGTATACTATAGAGTTAATGAATCTGTTAAAACCTTACTTCAGTAGAAGTATATAAATCGAGAAATTTTAACAAATTTGGAGGCAGTCCACAGAGGCAAGTAGTGCTTCACAGGCAGACACGTAGGAGCCGGCCCTGGGATTTGAACACGGGACCTCCCGATCAGGAGGCAAGCACTCTTAACCACTAGGCCAACCTGTCGGTCTGTATTCCAAGGTAATTTGTTTATTTAGAGAAGCTTTTGCAACAAATTTACTTACATTCTTTGGTTTTAAATTCGATGTAGTTTTCTCTTCACCTTCTGCTGTGTTGTTGTAGTTAATTGTTCACTCCATGAAACTAGTAATTGAATTATCTGTTTTTTAGGGGCCGTAAGATGAACAGCAACTTGGAAAATGCAATTCAGGAAGCCATGCAAGAGTTGGATCACATGTCTTCTCTACCAGAGGACAGCAGTGTTGCGTTGCGGAGAAGAAGAAACCGGTGACGTGAAAGAAAAGTTCTTCAGACGTGGCAGTTTGAACCGCATTTTCCGGAATAGTTTCGAGTTGCGTGCACTGGATAGTACACCAGCGTTTGGAACGAGATTCCCCGTCTCGACTGAACGCTGCTCATGTACAAACACTTTCCGCATTGACAGAAAACTTGAAAAAGCAAAATAGGGCTTTCATAGTAACAGTAAATTTATAAGAGGATATATGTGACATGACATGCAAGTGGTTATCAAGATATAAACAGCACTTACTGGTACTGTCATTATCATTTTCTAGTCATCTTTTTTGTCTTCGTGACTGTAACACCTTTTTCGCGTCTGTCGTTAATGTTCTTGCCCAGTGTATAAATGCCATAATTATACAAAAAGTTTCCAAGAAATGGAGCACTCGAGCCGGTGTGTGTTTGAAGAAAACGACAGAGTGTGGTGTTGTGAATGTGAAGTTTTAAGACGTGTATGGTTTTTGTTAATTAATTAATAAGGACTTCATCAATGGAGCAGTTTTGACATGCTGTGCACTCAATCTTTGATATACGCTGTCCTTTAGTTTTTGATCATACGTTAAATATTTTATCTTCTTTATAGTGACCTTGGAAGGCACCTGAACCTCTTATTTTGTATTTATAATTTGCAAGATGCACGTTTTTATATATGGATTTTACGGTCTGCGACAAATAACCACGGGTGAGACTCGAGGCCACGGTCGATAATTGTGAGGACGGTTAGATAGTTAAAACCAACGAAACAGTATTCTTTGTGCAAAATCTTTCTTACCTTAACGACCACGTTGTGCGTTTCTGCGTTTGGTAATATATTTTTGTGTTTTGTTTTTACCACAATTTTAATGATTGCAAGATGTGCTGTTTGAGAATGCATGCTTTTTTTTTTTTGTCACATCACATGTATTTACGAAAAGAATGAATCTGATAAGTTAGAAATGCAATTGGAAAATGATCGTCTTGGTTAATGTGATTTATTTTCACGTGTGCTTCAAAATAGGTTTTGAATTGGATACACCTACTTGCTGGCCATTTTTTCTTTAATTGTTTGTTGTCTTGAATGTTTGTGGTGTTTCGGGAATTAGATGCATCGCACGATACCGTCTTAAAACCGATTTTGGTTACTAAGTTAGGACACTCTTATTCTGCTGCTTTGAAATTCTAGAGTTGATCATACTTTGAACGGATGTAATGATGTTAGAAAAAATTGGTAAAGGTTTTTTTCATGTTTTATATTTAGTTACACGTTCTGTTTTTAAATACAAGCAGCGATTTTGAAATTTAGCTAAACGTTCTGTAGTTTTATTGAGTAAAATAACATTTTAGCAATTGAGGTAGGCGAGTGAGGTTAAAAGAGCAACTACCATAGTTAATATTTGGTGAATAACCTCTTTCATTTAGTGTGTTTTTGATTCATTAATTATTCTTCCCTTTGAGTGGGCTTTGTTTTTAGATGAGGATGGAGGTTTATTTTACAATGTGTTTTTGATTCAAAGCTTCAGATGTGTGTTTCTCTGGAATGCTATTAATGAGACTGCGTCACATTTGGGACGTGTTTTGGTTAAAAGTTTTCACTTTTTTGATCAGTCCCTTTTTCAGTTACGTGACAACTTTATCAATACATTGGCTTTTTATATGATCAAAGCACCCTTAAAGAGTTTGCTGGACTTAAAACATGTGTTGTCGTGATTTACGTTACATTTGTGATTGCTAATATCCGACACAGACACAAATTGAAAAATTAACTCGCTACCTCACTTGAAAATACTTCCTCTAACACGGTGGTGCAATATTTATAAAAAGTCCATCAAATGCGTAATTTGCGTTTGACTGTGAATAAATTCCGAGTCTCATGCTTTACTTCCAGCCGACTCTTACTTTTGTGCTACCTAGAATCTGAGACTATTTTTCTTATTGTGATACTTTGCTACAAATCTGGGTGCCCAACGTGGGGCTATGTAGTCTTCAGCTGATGTAGGATTAGGAATTACTCCTTAATCGTGTGCAATGCTTATCGAGCTTTACCCTTATGCTTTCTAGTTTTGCATATCACATTGTTGAGTACTTGTTACCATTTCCACCAAAACTTATAATAGTGTGGTTTGCAGTCTGGATTCTTTTACACTACCTCTGAATTGTTGCTATAGTACTTGTAATTTATTTTTAAAAGAGTTATTTGGAATGAGTCGTGACCCACTGTTCTCATTTTCAGTGCATTTTTTCTAGACGGACTTAATCGGTCCCAGTAGCGTGTCAGCTAGGGTAGTGGGCTTTTGCTTTCTTGGCCACTGGGAACATAAATTTAGAGCTTAATTCATTAGCACTAGTCATGTGGAAATTAGTCTAAGTTGGTTGATAATTTAAATGTCAGCATATTAAAATGTCATCTTTATCTTGACGTAAGTTTGGTCAATATTCATCTTGTAAAGCTACGTCCACACTATTGAAATGAGCCTCAAGCTGAACCCCGTTGCAAGCACAAACATGGTCTTTGGACGGCATCACGTACTGTCGCGAGTATCTCAGCATTTCATCCGATAAAAAAAATGTTTTCACATCAAAAGATGTTACGGGGTGAGGTTATGCGCTGCATTGGATGGCAACTTAAGCCGAACATCGGGTGACATGAGTTAGTGGTGTTCAGCCAGTCCCAGTATTCATTTCAGTTATCTAGCTTTACTGTCTGTCTGGTCAGAATGGAGTGGATGGAGGATGTCAATTTAATTACCACTTAGAGACAAATGTGCTACGGAAAGCTAAAAACCCCCAAAATAGCAACAGGTTTAAAAGAAATGATGCAGGGAAAGTCATTTCTGGAGTGGTCGTAGTTCATTCTGAGAGATGCATGAAGAAAATTACACTTTTATTTTACTACCATATTTCAACCGTCTCTAGTACATAAAAACTTTGCCACTATCGCCTCTGCCATCTCGTTTTTTGTTGCACAGTGAACTAAAATTAGCTGCCGCATCATACACTGTCACTCTCCATTGCGTTATTGTCTTTATCAAACTACATGACTACAGCAAAATATGGCTTGCAGGAATGCTCGCAATGGCACGAGGTTTGACTATGAAAATGTATCTCGACTTACTTCACGCGAAAGAAACTCGTTCGCAACGGGACTCTGTTCGTTTTAATAGTGTGGACATACGGTACGTTTAGAAACGAGTCTGATACAGCTTAAGTGTAATGGATCTTATTGTTTTCATTTGTTACCTCATCTGTTGCATTTGTCTGCACTTATTAACACATTTAATTGGGTAGAACTTTTTCACTTAATTTTCTCTTCTGAAATCACTGCATTAGGTTTTATTGAATAAGTGTAATTTCTAAATGGTTTCCTTTCTAAAGGTAAAGAGTTCATCTGAAAATATTGCCCAATTTTAAAACATAACGAAAGGTGCCTTTATCACGTGTTTATTTGCATTGGGATAATAGTCGATATATTCGTGTGAGAATTATTGAAAGGATTTACAACGTACTACAGTACAAGCATAAAAGCCATGTAGTTTTGTTGGGTAGAGTTGGAGAAGACTAACACTGATTGGTTTACTTTTTTTCACGAGTAAAAACTGTCTGTTATTGGCAAGTGCTAAATTAAATTGTGCTACATAACGAATTTGTTGTGGTGTTAGGTTTTTGAGAGTGCATAAATGCTTGAAGTATTAGCTTTTAAAAAAAATTTAGTTCTATACTTTTAACCACTTGAAGTGGCGTACAAGTTATTTATAGTAATGAACTGCTTGATTCGTTTGAGGATTGACTGGCATTTATGAAATGCAAATTTTGACAAGTGTTCATTTGTGCATAAAAGGCATAGAAGAATGTTTTGGTGAGAGTATGGTGGACAGAACGTGTGTGCATTATGTCTTCATGTTAAGGTAATTTATTTGTGAACCTTGTTTAATACGCATGATTACAATGTTGCATTTGTTTCTGTAAGCAATAATTTCTTGTTTGTTGGGAAGTTGCACTTTTTTAAACGTAAAGAGTAAGAGTGATGTAATGGGGAACCCATACCGTCCAAGGTAGAATGGTGAATTGTGTAAGCGTGGAGCAATACGAGTATTTGGTCGTGGAATGTTTTTGTCTTTTCCTCCGGTTACATTTGTAATTTTGTCAAGTTGTAATGTGTTCCCAATCCTTATATCCCACTTTGTGCGTGTGCGTGTAACGACCAAGTCGATGTCTATCGGACATAAAATGTATCGCATGATATTCCGAGCTCTCGTAGGCTTTTATTAACTCGTCGCCAAGGTTGAAATTTCGATTGCAGGCTGTGCTGCATTCGAATGTGTTGATGCCTTTAAAAGGAAGCGTGGATCCATCTTCCGTTGTTGCGAATCTATCACTCGTAATTTGGTTTTCTTGTAATTGTTGTAGAACACTTGTTTTGTTGAAGTAGGAGAAAATAAATGTTTGTATAGTACCACCAGAAAACCTACACCAATTTAAATTTGTCATTAGGATACCAAAATGTTAGTGTTTGTATAATTTCTTTAGCAACATAATTTATGTTGTATGATGACACCGGGGACACCTAAAAAAATTATACATTAAATTAGCTACCGAGCTGTACATGAGCTGTTAGGAAAAATAAGTAANAAGTTTTCTTTTCTAGACATTGTTTTTGAAATCCGTAATTAATTTTTTTGGTGTCTGTCCCATTGACAGAGCGTACAGCCCAGAAATGTAGGATACAGTGGACTCATTTATCTGGAGTAATGCCTGGAATAGTAAGCACAAATAAATTAGAATCGTGGATAATCCAGAAATACACCATATTATGACAATATAAATTAGTTCATGGACTATTTGACCGAACATGACGAAAAGTAGTGATTGTTTGAGGAGGCATATGCATGATGGTGTTAAAATGTCTTGACAAGTGAAAAAAGTCTCAAATTAAATGCTGAATTGTGTTGTCATAACTTTACTACCATATTTGTTTTTAAAGATTTGTTTATATTTCTTTTCAGTTCATTTATAGGTATTATTGTTAGCTTGTGTTACGTACAAAGGCATAAAAAAGAATCTCTGTTATAGTAAAATGTAGTATAATAGAATGGAATTTATATTTTGTAATATGTTGACAAAACTGCCAAGGTTTAGTTCTTCATCTTTTAATACATAAAAAAATTAAACTTAAAGACTCGGAGGTATGGGATCTTTAAATATTTTACAACAGAACGCTGATGATCGGAATTTGTCCTTGATGTTTGTTGTGTAACAACATGGTTTTTGTCGATGATAGTTCTACTGGAAACCGTACAGCATGGTGCACACTGTTCGTTAAGCCCTGCGTTGATTTGAAGTATCGGACATTTGATGCAAGTCGTAGTAATTGTTCTGTACTATCATCAATGTAGAAGACAGCTTATGGCTCACTTCCCAAGTCTGTACAAATCATGTACATGCTGGAAATATATATTGTGCATACCCGGTAGTTATGTTCAGCGCTCTACGTTAGTATTGCAGACTTGTCGATGTGAAACAAGTTTTGATTTGCAAGCGTTCTAGATTCCATTGTGCAGAAAACATGCAAATAAAGAATGAAGAAAAAAATGTTGAGTATGTCTGCATTTTAAACCAAAGATACTACATTTTACATTTCAAAAGTTCTTTTTAGATGACTTTGTATAAAACAGCATACATTACATGATTTTTTTTAACATTCTGATAATTGGAAACTGCATAAATGTGAAGTTTGTTGTATAAACTATTTGCAAATGGCATTTGATTAATGTGGGAAGACTGCATTAAGAAACAGTAGAATACATGTGGCTTTATTGACGTAACAACTAATTTTACTCCATAAATATTGTTGGATAATGAACAGATTGTATTTACATGGCTTAACATTGATGTGTACTTGTTTTGTTTATGTGTGTGCCATTATAATCAAGTGTACGGTATAAGTTAACGTGAATGGTTGCTAGCAAGAAAGCTTAGGTAGGTCTAACAGGAATTAAATTACGTTTGATAAGTCACAGTTACATTTCATATTTCTGTGTCGGTGAACACGTTAACAGTGGGGTATAAATACGTAGTAGATTTGCTAGATGATTGGACATACTCGCCTTTTTGCCCTTGGCCCCTTTTTGTTGTATAGGTTGCTGGTGCTAACTCTTAAACACGTGCATAAAATGACCAGGCAGATAGAAGAGTATAATGTGTTTGGACCAGTGATTAAATTTGATAGAACGACATTAGTGAGGTTTTGTAGTGTGCTAACTAAAATATTAACATTTCTTATGAACCTGGAAACGATCCAGTGTTTTTGTAGTCGTGTTTTTATGGTATGTGATTGATTTTGGGGAAGTCTTTGTGAAAGATTTCTGTCGATCTTGTGCACACGTTCAGTAGTCGAGTGGATTTTCCCAGTGACGGGATATTTGGCGGGTCGTTCGGTCGATCGCTCATTTCTTCCTCTTTTTGTGAAATTCTCTGTTTTATGCGAACGGGAGTAGTGTTATCCCGAATAAAGAAATCTCGGTTTATGGAAATGGAAGCGTGCGTCAAGGTCGCGACGTGTTTTTTTGTACAAATATTGTGCCACTTTGTTTGCAGTTTTTGTTAGGTGTTGAGGCGAACATCTCTCGTAACCAAAGAAGATGCCACGGTGACCGGGTGGAAGATCACCTCGTATTTTTCCGTTGTTGACGTCGGACTCTACGAATCCGAGACTAACGTTAGAGTATTAGTTGTGGTGTGTTCCGTGGAGCAGCGGTGAACGATGCGTGTACGTGTGTGTGTCGAGTCGTGGATGTTTCGGCTTGGCCGTATACTTTTCAGTGGCGTGACTTATAGAAGCGTGTTAAGACGCGATCGATTCTTGTTCATGAAACAAAAAATTGTAGATATTATTCAATGTTCTTGTTGTCTAGTACTTCTGGTACTTTCCTCACAGAGCTTGTACGGTATTGACAGTGTTCATATGTTGGGGTTTTTGTGAACCGGTTTTAATGAATATGTAAATGTATTGTATAGAGTTGCTATATATATTATGATGATGTAAATGATGGTTTTTAGAAGCCAGCATCAGAAGTGCATCTGCAAGGTGTACAGCATTTAGAAATAGTGTCCTTTTGCAGCTGTATATTGATAAAAGGCTTTATCGAAATAATATATATTCTCACATTATGATGTTTTGACTTGTTTTATTTGTCCTCGAGAAGTATCCGTTACCTTTTGTATCTTTGTTCTGAAGTTTGGGGGGAGACGATAATGTGAATCCTGAAGTACGGTTTGCAATGAAAAGTCCAAAGGAACTGGTGGAACTCCTGATGAAGGTCGGAGGAAAATTTCCAACCGAAATATAGAGCAACAACAACAAACAACGGATTCAGGTAAAGAAATATTGTCTTTTCGTTCTTATTTTTTAATAATATGGTCCAATTTCCGAAATAATTTAGACATTAAAGAAATTGCCAAGAGCCAGGCCGATCTCAAGAAACACGTAGAGCACGCTACGGTTAGGGTGAGGAAGGAGATGGAGCACCACCTAATGCAGGAGGTGGATTGTTTTGAGGAACGGTTTAAAGACCTGGAAGGGGCTGTGAGCGAAATACAGGTGGAGATGAGATAACAATCAGAGAAAGAACGAATTAAAGTGCTGGAGGAGGCCGTGAGCACACTCCAGGTGGACTGGGCCCAACAGCAAGAGGCAGAGCAGGCCGTGAGTCAACCTAACAAGCATGGCAGCCCAGTAGTAGCAAAGCCAACTGGCATAGACCGGGGTACGATTGTAGATACAGATAGTAAATGGGATAACTATCGGACCGAAATGACGTTAAACTAGGCGAGAAGCAAGCTCGCTGTGGGACCGACCGAAACGTCGATAAACTAGGTGAGGATCAATCACTGTGGTAAGCATGCCGAGTATATGAACAGTGTTTCATATGTATTTAAGTCTGTGTATGTCAGTTTAGTTAATTATGTATAAGCTGTGTGAAGAATGTAAGTAACGTGATTTTGTGTTGAAAAGCGAACTCTGTAATAAAAGTGAGGGTCAGCTGTTGCGGTCTACCAGACGTGGTGTATCATTAGAGGCACAGCTGTGCACGCTGGAGGCGACCTTGAGAGGTTAAGGCAGACGCCGTACGCAGAGTGAGGCACTAGTTGTTTCAACAATTAGAAGACAGGGCCGCAGAAAATGCTGTGATAAGAGACTGTAAAACCGAGCGGCGATTTCGAATGTCCGGAAAATACATTAAAACGACCTGAAAAGCCACGTATGTAATCGAGTATGATGAGTAGGGTACAAGCCAGAACTGCATATTGGTAAGTGACCTAAATGCTTTATTTAACTGGAATTATCGCCGAGAATGTGTTAAGCCGCGTTAAGCCTAATTGCGTCAGTTTAATTAACGAATGCAGAAAGACTATTTTACTAAGTAAGTACGCAGTATTTTGCTTAATTACAACGTTATTGAAGGTAGCCAACCTATTGAGCTACATGTGGTCGTATTAAATAGACTTATTCACGCAATTTCAAGACTACAGATTTAAGCCTCGTTTTGAACATTCGGATGGAATGCGCACCATTACTGAGCTGGTGGGTATTTTGTGAATTTTCATCACACATCAATTAAATGCCCGAAACATTTGCACGCAACTGTATGACAGGTCAGGATTGCTAAAGTATGAAGAGGGCATTAATGAAACCTCCACAGGGTGGAGGACTATTTCAGTGAAGTACCACTTGTTCTATGGAAGCAATAGTTATTTACTAGCAGTACACAAAGAAGCCATATTTAGCTCACTGTGATGTATTCAGGGATTTAGATCATTTTGTAAGTGACTCTCTGATGAAAATAAAAAGACACTTGTTCAAGGTTTACATTGAATGCGCCTTGGTTAGCCCAAAAATGAATTGTTGAAAATCTCGCCCGATTGGCTCCGACACACCACGGCACGCCTGACGGTATATCAATCGTACGTTTACGACGAAGATATATGGGAAGTGGTGGCCCATTGGTAAGGTGTCCGATTCCTATGTCGATGGTCGGGGTTCAATGCTCTGTCAGTGCACTGCAGTTTATTTTCACCAAAGTAATAAATAACTAATATAATTGTTTTGTTTACCTACAGAATATTGTTTACACTTAAATTTCGTTTTTTTTTTCTTTCTATGTACAGTTTAAATATGTGTTATAGTTATTTATTTTGATTTTATATTTTTTAAAGGTTTGAAAAC
>KZ874224.1:9384-19901 GCA_003456935.1 Machilis hrabei
GAATAAAAAGTGGCCATAAATGTTAGGTAACAAAGCACCGGAAGTAATGCCATACGGCGGTTCCCGGTGCATAACCCTAACAAAAAAAAAAGACATACAATTTAATAATGGTAAGTAGCCTATGTGCTGTTTTTAAATGTTTATTTTGTTTATTGTCCTTTTTAACGTCAATTTGTTAGTAGTACGTTGGCCGTCTTTTGTTGAAAAAACTTGAAGAGAAAAGACAAACTAGCCGTTGTTTGTTCGTTGTCTTGTGATGTCAACACAGTGACTGCAACTTGGCTGCTGGCTCCTGAAGCAACTTCATTCAAACAACAGGCCTTGTCGTTGCTCAGAAAGAAGAGAAGAGATCGGCTCTGCTTTTATTGCTGAACCTGAGTAAACTCATTTCCATTTGTAGAGACTCAACTCGGCAAACTGCCTCGCACTTTTTAATATCATTACTCTCAGGCCGCCAGCACTACTTGATCTCCTTTTGTTTGGACTTCTATCGACCAGCATACCATTAGAACTCCTCCTCCGCCTTCTCTCTGAAAAATAAAGAAAAGAAAAGCGAAAATCGTTTAGATATTGACGAAAGAAACCATAAATTTAGTCAAATATACATTTTTTTTAAAGTCATTAAACCTAATTGAAAAAGTCTATATGTAAGTTATGAACGTAATTTTGTGGGTTTTAAATGTTTCTATGGTCCTTATTTGGACATTGTCCACCGTTTGGGTAGCTATATACCTACTTGCTACGTTTCGTGAGATATCTCTACTCTCGCCACTAGGCATCTTGAAATCACTGCTGACTAGGCCCTATTGGTTGAAATTTTCTCGCAGTCGAGAACGTTATCCACTCAGCTAGAAAAGCCGGACAGAAAAATTTAAACAATACTCAGCAGCTAATTTCAAGATGATGACGAGAGTCGAGATATATCTCGAAACGTAGCAAGTATTGCTATCAAAACAATGTATAGAAAGTAATAAATCACTGTCAAAAATAGTTAGATTGGTATTAAATGTGCTCCGATTTTGAGTCTCTACGATAGCCAGACATACAGTACCAGCATCGATTCTGTCATATCCAAACGAAGTGTAGCGCGAAATTTCGTTTCGCTTAAAACGCAAATTTTCGTTCACTTACCAAGCTACGAAAAATTAAATTCGCTATTACGTCTTTCAGGCGATGACAAAATCGATGCTGGTACTGTATTATGGCTAGTACATTATCCGATACTTCGATCTATAAGTAGCTTCTACGGAATTAAATCGAAGAACTGATTTTACTGACCACAAAGAAAATGTGGTGGGTTTTTTCGTTTTGCCTATACAAATTTGAGAAGTAAGTATTCAAATAATAGGCGAAAAACTGGATATTAAAAATGGCCTACGCAATTTTTACAAATGCAAAATATTTAATCTTACAGAGAAATTATAATACCCACAACGGAATAGAACCCATACTCAAGCTCACGTTGACAATTTCTTGCATTAGAGTGATTAGACCAATCAACAAGACAAGATTCTGACCTTGACTATTGCTGTTTGAGTCGCGGAAGTTGACCTCTGAATCTTGGCACTGACAGCTTAACTAACTATTCAAGTACAAAGATTGCTATTAATTTTGAACTGATGGTAATTAAATATATTTAGACTTGTATAGGTACAGCTAAAGTCTAGTTTAGTATTTTGTTTGGGTCAGTCGGTCGAGTGGTCTAATGTGTGACGTTTTCGTCAGCATGACCTGGACAATGGGTTCCAAAGGTTTGGGGATCGATCCATGCTGAGGGTGAAATTTAACACGTTAACATGATCTGGAGATAGATTACATACATCCAGGGTTCGAACCCTGGAAAAGCCGAGAACTAGGATTTTTTTCAGAAAAACTAAACACATTTCTTTGTATAGTAGGAATTTGTTAAGTATAAGTTACAAGTAAGCTACTTTAGTAAAAAAAATTAATGAAAACAAACAGTAATTCTTAAGTTTAGTTTCTGAAATTGCAATAGATTTTGATGAATACATTCCACTCTTAGAAATACGCAAACAGTAAACATCTAATAGAGACCCCATCAAAATCGTAGTGACGCATCAGGAGAACTGAATGTTGTCACTTACTCGACACATAGCCGAACTCTTGTCAATGGAACCGCTTACTTTCCCCGAAATACGCGTTTGATCATAGTTGAGTGCAATGCGCTTCACAGACAAGTTCATAGGATAAACCTTTATACTCATGGCAAATAATTAGCCCCCAAGTTTAAATCCGGTGTCTTGGGATCAGTAGGCGAACACTCTAACCATTATGTTAACCTGTCGGTGCGCGTTTATTAACATCACCCAACTGGAGGGTGATGCTGTACTGTACGCTAATTTCATTAAAATCATTTAAATGTAACTATATTATTAAAGTTATTGTGCGCGTACCTTTTTAGATTGAAAAATACAGTTCATAAAAATCTACTTTTGTATCATTAGACATTTTTGTTATTGGCTTTTAGGATATGTAGCACATCATTGTACTCTTCTATACTTGAGGATCATTGCATGCGTTGGATAACTAACTGTATGCCATAGCCTAACTATAATGGAATTCTGAAAAGTTGGCTTGCTGGAGGCGTAGCTGAGACTGACATGCTAGACACCTAGTGATTGTGTTCATGTGGACTTCACTCTACTCAGACCTGGTTGATAGTGTTTATAAAGTATTTAGTGTTGTGCTGGACGTTGAACAGGGTGTTGTGTAACAACGTCAGCCCCCTTTTACCAAAAGTCGACCTCGTAAGTAAGTTTGGACTCAACAGAGCTGGATTCTTTACAGTAAGATATGCAGATGATATAGTTAACCTTGTTAAAGGAAAATTTCCTGAAACAGTTTCAGAAGAACTATAACTTAGCCTGAAACAAGTAGAGGACTGGTGTCTTAAAACAGGACTATCAGTCAACCCAACTAAAACAGTTGTAGTTCTTTTTGGTAAAAGGAGAATCTTAAGGAGTATGACTGAACCTTGCCTTGGTGGGACCAAGTTAGGTTTGTCTAAAGAAGTTAAGTAAGTACCTTGGGCTGATATTGGACAAGGACTACTCTGGAAACAACAGCTTGATAAGGTGGTCAGCAAAGCCTACAACGCCTTGGGCATCCAGAGGCACTTTTGGTAAAACATGGGGTCTTGATCCCAAGATCCTTTTATGGATATATATACGGCTATTACTAGACCCATTGTTAGGTATGCTGCGATAGTATGGTGACCTAGGGTCAAACGTAAATGCAGTAGGACGGCACTCAATAAAGTACAGAGGCTGGCCTGCATTGGCATTACTGGGGATGTTTCGTGCCTTAGCCCACTCGGCCGTCTCAGCCTTACAAAATTCTGACCTCGACTACCACTATATAAGGCGCTGCTAACACGAACTCTGTCTCAGACTTGTTACTAGTAGCCTATAGGGCTGTTCAAGTAAAACATTTGTTATGAACTTACAAATTATAGCCTATATGGCATATATTAAATTACTCTTCCGTTCTCAGACAATTCTATGAATGAAAGGTATCTAGTTATATTAAGAGTGGGTGACGAATTTTCTCAGTGAAACTAAAATCATTCATTCATAAAATTTTCTGAGAATGAAACAATAATTTAAGCAAATGCATTTTTTAGAAATCCCAGCAATTGTAGACCCACTCTAACCGTTAAGACGACAGTCGATGATTAGATTGTGCCAAAGAACTACACCTCTTTTCAGTTATAGTAGTGATAGTAATAAAAAAACGCTGTTGAAGTTGGAACCATGATCAGTTACAGTGCTGGGCTGGAAGCCTATCTTTTGTTTCTCTCTCTTCCCATATCTAGGATATTCTGGATCCAATGGGGAAGAGCAATCAGAGGAAGCACCAGGGCAAGTAAACAGAACAAAGATGTGATCTCAGAGTTGAGGGCGGATCCGAACTAAGTGCCTTGAGTCAATAAAGTGCTTTTCACACGTGGGATCCCAATTACATCTCCGGGGTACCTTCGAAGGATTCTCGGCTTCTCTGAAGACAATCATTGGTCCATGTCATCGCTCTTTGGAGCTCATCTCGTGCCACTTGCCCGCTGGTGCATGGAATGGAGCTTTCAACGGTTGCCTAGCAACAGCGTACGCTCGAGCAGAAGTAAAAGTGCAGGAGAGAGAGAGAACATCTGTGTTGCCATAGCAACAATCTATCATCCAGAATCCCTCTAAAAATGAGAGAAAACGTAAAAAAAAAGTTCGAAATAAAGATGTACTCAATCGAGCCTTCATTTTCTAGATTGCCTCAAAAAGCGTAACTACAACAAAAACTGGCACTAAGAAATAACAATTTATTGAATTAGAATTCGTAGTGAGCGAAGGACGACATGTAAACGTTTCTGCTCAAATTCGTAAGATATATCGCTGCCTCTTCAAAACGTGTCCAGCTAAAGCAATTTGCTAGTAGCAGCGAGGTAAAAAACCTTATGTTAGGAGTCGGCCTTAACTTAAACACGTGACATTACGATTTTCGTTACATTTTGGTCACTACTACCAAACAATGACTCAAATGAAAAAAGTAACACACATTATCACTTCAAAAGAACTTGGTAATTTGGTGGTACAGCATTTATTAAAAACTGAAGCCATTGAAGTGTGTAATTAGTGTTTAACTGGAAGCAAGCTTTGACTTATAGTTAACACAGATTACGCCCTCCGACAGAACATACCTTCAAGCACATAACAGTTTTAATTAAATATCTAAAGTCAATACAATATTGATAGGAAATTGATTCCTAACCGTCTGCTGTGCAAATATTTTTTTCAATGTCGTTCGATCAATAGTTTCTGAATATCAATAATTAAAAATCTACTTTTGAAACTGTCAAATTTAAAAAAAATATCGATATCGAGTTTCGATGATTTCAATTTAAAAAAATCTCGATACGAAATTTCGAAAAATATCGATATAGAGTTTTAAAAATATTAAATTTCAAAAATGTTTGTATCGATTTCAAAAAAAATCGTAGAAAATCGACATCGAGTTTAGAAAATTTCGTAACTCAATCGGGTTATTATTCGAAATTTCATATCGATATTTTTCGAAGATCAAAAGCATAGAAACTCGATATCGATATACGAGTCACAATTTTTCAGGGATCCGCTTCTAGTACTATCATAGTTATGTATTTTAAGAAAACTAGGCTACCTCCTAATTATTTATATTTGAAAACAATATGGTTAAAATAGACGCAAATCGTCATTTTTACTAATATGTACATATCGCAGAGAGAATACATTTATGGACACGATTAATTTGTCATNTCATGTCATATAGAATGATACTTTTGTCACAGTCCTCGCTGTGAAACTTAAGAGAGTGAGCGACAAAAGGTATACGGACTACTTACTATCGGAGTTAAAATTATGCATACTCCTATATATTGAGAAAAGCTAGACCAATCCTAATTTTTTTACAATAAAATTTTTTTAGATTTTATGTAGATTTAAAGATTTTTTTTTAAATATCCTTTTTTTTCTCGAAACGTTACTAAGGCCAAAACGGACAAAATACCACTTTTTGAGGTCCTCCCTTAGGAATTCCAAGTTTAAGCCCCTTTAGAATGATAATGGATGGTTCAATCGCAACCAAATTTGAACACAATACTGTAAATATAATCGAGAATGTGTGACTAAAGCTTCATATAATTTTCTTAAAATCTTAAAAAAGTTCTTATTCTAAACGTAATTCGGTATTTTCACGGACAAAGAAGAACTTAAGCATGTTTTAAACATCTCAATTGTGTGATTTGAAAAATCTGAGTAAGAATTGCGTAAGTAGGTGCTGTAAATTCATATTGAATTGTATTTAAGAGAAAAATAAGTGGGACTACAAAACGAGTGAAGAGCTGTTTACCATGCTGGGCAGTAGTGCGCTGTTGCCGCTTTCGGTACCTAGCCTCGTGCCACATGGCTACTTTGTATGTTTACGAGCAGGAGAGGGACCACACGCGGCAATAGCGCAATACTGGTCAGCATGGTAAACGGCTCTTCACTCGCTTTGTAGTCCCACTTATTTTTCTCTTAAATACAATTCAATAAAAATTCACAGAACCTACTTACGCATTTCATACCCAGATTTGTAAAATCACTCAATTGAGACGTTTAAAACGAACCTAATCGTGTCTATGTCCGACCTTCTTTCGGCCGTAAAAACGACAATTTACCTTTAGAACAAGAAGTTTGTAATTTTTCCAGAAAATGATTCGAAATTTTCATCATATAGTTTCCACCATATTTGTAGTATCGTGTTACTTGCTTGCTTGCTATTGGATTATGGTCCCACGGTTATGACAACTCAGGTCTAATGGAGACCCCATCCGCGTCGTAATGACGCTTCAGGATAACTGAATTTTGAATTTTGCCACTCANCCGACNCATAGCCGGAGGTGGGNTCTTTTACATCGAACACTTATCGATGGGACCCGCTTTTAACGTGCCTCCCGGAACACGCCTACTATCATACCTTAGTGTAGAGTGCTTCACAGTCAGACTCGTAGGATAACCCTTTTTTACCCAGGGCTAGGAGCCGGCTCCGGGATTTGAGCCCGGGACCTTCCGATCAGGAGGCGAGCACTCTAACCACTAGGCCAACCTGTCAGTCTATCGTGTTACAATTTGGTTGCAATCTGACCATCAGTTCTCATTTACTCGGGCTTTAACTTGGGGATCCTTACGGGAGAGTTTCAAAATGTGGTATTTTCAGTTTCGGTCTAAATAACGTCTCGAGAAAAAAATCTAAAAATATGTTTTGGAAATTCCTTTTTATTATCTGAACACGAAAAGTATAAATACAGTATGAATTTGTATGATGTTGCAGATGCGATGTTGCCAATTTATTTAAAGATGTACCTATTCAGCACCGATAAGTCCATTATTTGGTTTTTATAGCAATAGAGAACTAATTTAAGGGAGGTACTGTCAAATTTATTCAATGCCACGTGATAAATACAAATTTAACACCATAGAAGCCTAGATGTATAAATTGGACATATTTTTGAAAGTAATTCAACTGATGCTGAGCTATTGTGATTAATGTGATAAGTGAGGGCAAAGGAATGGGTGGAATGGAAATTAGAGTCATTGATTGCGCGAACTTCCGTGCTTTGTTGAACACGGAAAGCAATCGAACTGTTCATCCGGTGAAATGTTAGGTGCCGAACAGAAATGAACATTTCAATTACGTGTGACATGCGATCACTCCTACAAACAGGTCAGCAAATATGGAGTCATTAATAAAACAAGGGTCTCCCAAGGTTAGCTTTGAAAGAAAGTTCGATAAAAACACAATACTTCTGAGTTTCGACTAGTGTGATTGTGTACGTGACAGTTTGAGAAAATACTTCAATAACATAAAACATATGTTATTGTTACTGTAAACATTTAATTGTTTCAAGGTCTTCCAGAAGCGTACAAGAGTGTAACTGAATGTTTTAAACCAGGGAAGGCCAACTGGCGGCCCGCGGAGCCATTTTCTGTGGCCCTTAGCAAGATTAGGAAAATTTAAATGTTTAGTTTCAAAATAAAAAAAAATCCTGAAAACCAAGAAATACAGTACCAGCATNGATTCTGTCATATCCAAACGAAGCGTAGCGCGAAATTTCGTTTCGCTTAAAACGCAAATTTTCGTTCACTTACCAAGCTACGAAAAATTAAATTCGCTAATACGTCTTCAGGCTTCGCCTGAAAGACGTAGCGAATTTAATTTTTCGTAGCTTGGTAAGTGAACGAAAATTTGCGTTTTAAGCGAAACGAAATTTCGCGCTACGCTTCGTTTGGATATGACAGAATCGATGCTGGTACTGTACTGTCTTTGGATAACAAAATACAGTGTGCGGCCCGCGACACAAACAAACTTCATATATTGGCCCACCGATATAAAGAAGTTGGCCATCCCTGTTTTAAACGTCAAGTTTAAGTATTGGATATTCGATATTATATTCCGATATTGAATGCTCCCTTCGTATTTTCAACACTTACATGTCCAATATATTTTGTTTTAATGTTAGGGAACTGAATACATCCAATATTGTAATTAAAAAACATCAAATTTCTAAAAGTTCGATATTGGATGTTGAATAACTGTTTTAATTTATCAATATTTTTGTCTCATTAACAGGTTTCCGATACTTCAATATTCAGTGTAGGATCTAACTTTTCGCTATTTTGACAGTATTTATCCGATATCAATTACTCGATATTTTTATATCGAATGCCTAAAATTACTTCTTGAAATGGTCGTTATTAAATGTTTATTACAATTGTCTCGATTTCTCGATGTTTCAATATTTTTGTATTAGACGCATAATAATATTTAAATATTTTCTTATTAACTGTCGATAATCACTTTTTACGACTTTGGGTACTGGGTGTTTTATACTACTTTTTAAATCAGTCGGTATTGGATGGTAAATACGGTTCTTTTTGCCCCTCGATACTTTGGTTACAGTGTCCTAGAATAACCCGTGGGGGCAAAAATGTTTTGGATGCCAAATTTAATAAACACGCGATGGTAGGTGCTGCCATATAATATCTAATTCTGTACATATTTCATCATAATATCTGATTCTGTACATATTTAATCATATTCCTTCATGAAATTGTCATATTTCAATATTCGAATGTATTTTGTATAAAATAAGGTTAGCACTGAATGTAAACACGTACTTTTATGTGACAAAAATAGGTGATTAAATACGTAATTACGAGGCTAAACTTATTTTTTAAGAATAAACAACATCCGCTTTTGAAATATTTACAAAAATGGATAACAGATGGCAGCACCTTCCATCGCGAGTTTATCACTTTTGGCTTCCGCATAGCGACAAAAAAAAATAATTTGAGGTTTGCTTACTACTTATTCTAGACTACTTTAGTATTGAACGCACAATATAAAGAGTCAGTTATTTTGATATCGGCAGTCCTTTATCACTTTTTTAATTTTTAATATAAAATGTAAGATACTAGCTATTAAATATTCGTTATTGGGTTTCTTATACGATTTTTTCGATATTTTTATATTTTGTGCTCTTTGGACAATTTCGGTTGGATATATTATATTGTAAGAAAATTACACTACTTCTACTCCATTCTGTGGCTGTTTAAAATAGCGTATATTTCTGACAGTAATACTGATTCACGGTGGTTTCTACAGACTAAAATTAAAGAGTAGGCTATGCTATTTGGCACACTTAAACGTTTAAATATACAATGCTGCTTTAAAACACATATTTCCTTTTCGTTGTAAAAGTAAATTCTAATTTATTTTAATCATGGCAAAAATGTTTTCTTCTGATAGGCCTATTGATGTATTAAGATATTGAAACTCTATCAATATACATTATAAATAGAACATTGTCCAGTGCATATTGCTGCTACAAGTCTAGTTTAAAACTTATTAAGGTACAAAGTTTTTAAGAAGACATCCTGTAGCCTATGTTCAATAAAGAATAACCCAGTGGTAATTCTATTGGAGATACAATTATACTTACAATTAGTCGATTAAGAAAGCACGCAGGGGACCCAATAAGCGTACATTGAAGGACCCACTAAGCGTACATTGGAGGACCCACTAAGCGTACATTGGAGGACCCAATAAGNGTACATTGGAGGAACCTTGTGTATGATGACGACGATGATGTGTGGTGTTTAACGTCCTACCGCCACTAGATAGGTAATTTCAAGATGAAGCTTTTGCCATTGAAGATGAATGGACACCACAAATATGTAGGCTATACCTTGCGCGGGATTCTATCCCGCACCCCTAATCTACGGCTAGGCACGCTAATCACTAGATAGGAGAGGCCGGCTTTGTGTTCAGTCTCACCGATCGAATGGTGTCTTCATTATCATGTGATAAGTTTGGTTGGCCGATGGTGAGGTGGATATTCTCTTATAGGCCCTAGTAGGTGAGCTGGTGACAAGCGTTCGAATTTCGGTCCCCGTATTAGAATAAAAATTGTGGATTGAGAAGAGGAGTACAACATTTATGAAATTTACAATAGTTCGTCATTCAGTTTTTTTTAAATACGATAATATCACTGACTGCGCGTAGCAGAATCATTAGTCAAGGTTATTGACACAATCCTACCTTCTGTCATTCTTTCTTCATTTCTTTCCATCCTTCCTTTATTTACTTCAACCTTCAATTCTTGCTTTCTTTCCTCCATTCCATCCTTTCTTGGATTGTTCCATTCTTTCTTTCAATCGTTATATAATTTACATTTCTTTCTTTCAATCGTTATGTAATTTACCTTTCTTTCAATCGTTATATAATTTACATTTTTTTGAATACTTTCTTTCTTTTTTCTTTTAATTCTTTCCTTCCTTTCATCCTTCTATCCTTACATTCTTTCTTTCTTTTTTCCCTTCCCTTCCTTCCTTCCTTCATCCTTTCCTTCCTTTCAATCATTTGTTTCTTTTTTCGTTCCATCCTTTCCTTCCTTTCAATCATTTGTTTCTTTTTTCGTTCCATCCTTTCCT
>KZ874226.1:23995-37840 GCA_003456935.1 Machilis hrabei
TTGTTTTTATTTTATCCATCCCAGAGGCAGGGTTATGTGTTTAAAACATGCTCGTGGCGTGTTTTTTTTTATTTTTTAAATGTTTAAAACTGGATTTAAAAAAAAAAAGAAAGTCTAAACAAATCTGTAAAAACAATGTATGTATGTTATTTTTTTTGTATTAGAGGGTTCACAGATAGCCTAAAACAATGAAAACATTGTGTATTTGAAATTTTATTTTAGTAAATTAAACTTAGTGCTCACTACTACCGGTAATTATCGAGACTATAATTATCGAGACTACAGAATATTTTCGCGCCAACTCTTGCTACCTACCGAAACACAGCACTACCAGGATCACGCCTCTGATAGCCACCAAAATCAGCTGACTTCTACTTCTTCTTTATCTGTTCTGCTGTTTCAGAGTTGGCTAACTCTGAAACAGCAGAACAGATAAAGTAGAAGTCTGCTGATTTTGGCTGCTATCAGAGGTGTGATCCTGGTGAGTCTTAACCCTAGGCCTATTAAGACTTCTGAAAATTGAGATGTTTCTTCGTACAAAACAAGTCGTTATCGGTCTTGCATCAACTATTGTTGTCTGTACTGTAAAAACTAGATTATAAGCTTTAAAAATGTATTACTATTAGCCTAATTTCATTTCAAAAGCATTTGCTATGGACTTAGGCAATGATAGTTTGATGCATCTAATACCTACTACTTGATAACCTCCTTAAACATCATTCGTAATTTCTCCGTCCAATAAAAAGCTACAAAATATTAAAAAGATGTCTCNCCATCTCGAGGTTTAGGCACATTATGCGTGAAGTTTTTGCGGGTTTTTGCTGGCAGTCTGGAATCTGTCTTGCTGCACTGCCCATGCCCCTTGGCCATACGAAGAGATGTGAACGGAGAACGAAAAGGCAACAGCGGGGAACGATATCTGTAAAATGAAGGAGGAAATACCAAGAAAGGATAAAATAAATTAACCAAATTTCAAAAACTCTTATATTAGTTTTTATTTAGTTATGCATGGAAGCATCCAAAAAGAGTTTGAACAAANTTCTGTGCTTTTTAAAAATCACACACTACTTTCCGTAGTTAATAAGTAACAAAAGTGTGTCGACCTATTTCATTCTTTTCGAGTGTTGTCGGACCCGCGAAAATCATATCCTCTACCTCCAGCCCACGCCATGCGCATTGATATGTCATTAAGGCAGTGCAGGTCACTCACCGCATCGTAGTGTCGATACAGTCCAAATTCGTATACGAGATCATAGTAGTTCAGAACCTTAGCACCGTTTCGGTATTGAACCACTTAGGCTCGCTCGCTAACTGGCTCACAGAGAATTCGGTGTACCTCGCTCAATTCATATTCAAAGCGAGTCTGTCTACTCATAGTCCTCTACCGGTTTGAGAGCAGCTGCGTCCTTTGTCTACACCTCTTTGCCAGAACCCGGTTGAAGTAGTAGCACAGTGAATTTGTTGCGGTGAGATATCATGGCAGAAAATCAACAGTATGATGAAATGGCTAATGGAGAATACCAGCAAGAGCAGAACTACGAGCAGGGACAAGAAGATGCACAGCTGAATGGCGAAGGTGGTGAAGGAATGGAAGGAGATACTCCTGCAGATAGTGGTAGTGCAGAAGCACCCGGCAAAGACGATGATAGGCAAGTAGTGTTGAAATTNGCAANACCATTTGCACCTGCAGCCATGTTCCTTTTTATGTATTTACCCTGTCGCGGGCAATGTCTCTCGTCAAATTCTGCCTACTTTGCCATAGAAGAGGCTTTTTAAAATAGCTACTGTACATATGAACCACTGGAGATTGGATATTAATTCTTTGTGAACAAGTTGGTATTTGTTTGATAGTTGTAAACCACTCATGTGCTACAGAACAGGGTGGAGTAATGACATATTTGGAGTAATTTTTTTTAAGCAGATATCATTTCCAAGTGTTGACTGACCTTCACAATACCTTAAAATGAACTACCTACTCTTGTGAAGGCCATACAATACTTGGAAGTGATAATATCTGCTTAAAAAAAAGTTCAAATGTGTCATTACTCCAAACTGGGTCTCCACCCTATACAAGTATGTACAGAAGTCATGTGTAATTCTTAGGCATGTCTCTAGCTAAGCCAGTACCTTAGAATTTCAAAATTAATTTCACTGGCAATATGGAAGGTATGTCTTGTTGCTGTTGGAGAGGGAATCTGTTTGGAAAGGATAAGTAAAGGCAAACGGATAAAACACTAATATCAGGTACTGACTCAATAAAAGCCACCCCTGTACTTTTACCAAAGGCGATTTTTCGACTTGAACAACCCGTAACATTGGCCCCATTTCATTGTTAGTACTTCCCAGGCTATCTGAAATTGTTTTCCATGTATAAAAAATCTACCTCTGCAGTTCATCTAGTTATACATAAATTAAAGTGTTCCTAATAACTAAAAAGATTTATTACTTACAGGACGTTGGCGAAACCTAAAGCACGGCCATTTTTTATGCACCTGGACCAGACCTTGTCTTCACATCAAGCTAGCAAAGACTAACAAANGTCATTCTGGATGGTGTTGCTAAGTTATATATATGTATTGGCATTTTAATACTTCTAAGGCAGGTATGACCACTACAATTTCTGGCAATAAGTACATAAATTGCATTCATGTGTTGCTAGAAATTATGTGCTAGTTCTACAGGTCATGTCTGCCTTAGAAGTATTAAAATGCCAATACATAGAATTATTGGCAACACCATCCAAAATAACTTTTTGTTAGTCTTTGCTAGCTTGATGTGAAGACGAGGTCTGGTTCAGATGAATAAAAAATGGCCGTGCTTTAGGTTTCGCAAACGTCCTGCAAGTAATAAATCTTTTAGTTCTTAGGAACACTTCAGTGTGTGTATAACTAGATGAACTGCAGGAGATAGACTATTTTTTTTATATACATGGAAAACAATTTTGGATAGCCTGGGAAGTACTAACACTGAAATAGGGCCATTGTTATTGGTTGTTTTTGTAGGTGCCTGTGAGATCTCTTAAGTAAAAAAATCACATTATGTAGCTTAGGCTACATTTATAAGATGTAAAAGTACAGGGGTGGCTTCTTTTCTTAGTAACTTGAGGATCCTTTGCTCTATAGGCAACAAAAGATCCATAGGCCTATAAAAGTGATAGTTGCCACCTCCTTGCACGAGTTAAATATATCAACTAAACTCTGCCTTTCGAAAACGCAAGACAATTCCTCGCTAAAGCTTTAAATTCTCCTGGGGTCAAGTCATCATGAATTGGATGACCACCATACCTGCCTCTGTAGCCTACCTACAAATTTTGGCCGTGGGGAGGAAACAAACGTAAACAAAGAAAATCTGCCATTATCAAAGTCTGTTGCTTTTTACTTTTATCCTCTGCTAATATTTGTGCGTACAGAGATATTTCTTCTTTTTGTGGCCTAGTTGTAGAAAAACAATTATTATTTATTTACAGTTTAGAAGAGTATAATTTTAGTAGTTATTATAAATAACAGGAAAGTAAGAATGGCAGTAGTAGCTTCTTGGCTTGAATTTTTGTTTGCTGGCAGAGACCTGACCCTATACCAGACCAGCTAGTGGCTCTGCAGGCAGAGGTTAAGTTATAGAAGCTACGTTCTCTCGTTTAGCTTAAGAGTGCTTTGAAAGCTACACTCTGTGAAGCATTTCAGTTTCTAGAAGAGCACTTGCTTAAATCCTCCTGAATTTATTGCAATGTCTATTTTTGCTCCTTTAAGTCTGAGAAACTGTTCTCATATATTTATTCTAATTATGGGTGTACATATTAGAATTGTATAGGAGTGAACTACCGTATGTCAATGCTGACTGCCATTGAGTGCTGCAGACAAAATAAGGTTGCATAAGTCTGTATCAGTTGCTTCCCAATAAGTTTGGAATTTCAATTGCAGTCCTTCTACTCTGTATCAGTTTCATCCCGATCAGTCTGGAATTTCATTGCCTTCCTGATGTCTCTTAAACTCAATTAATACAGGGCAATGTATTTAAATGTGACCAGTCCTACAGTGAGAACACTCCAAACTTTTCTCTATTATTATATAACTAGGCCCTACATCATGTATGTTTTAGAATGACTGGTGGATATTCATATTGGAGTACCACAATTTTTGTTATATTTTGACTTNCAAAATAAATATCTGTTGATANTTATAGGCTACATCTATGAACTGGAATGAATAGTTCAATTTAATTAACTATTGCAATAATTTGGAAGTGGTAATGTTAAGTTAAAAACTGTATATCCACCCACCCTGTGCTTCCTCATGAAGGCCTAGTTTTGTTTGAATACATTAGAATAGTTTTAATTTTGTTTACTCACTGGTCACATTTAATGACATGCATGCAATTGGTAGTTTGTATTTAAAAAAAAGCTTGTAGGTGGATTGTAAGTGCATGTAAGCTGGAACTGGCTTCAGTGTCCAGTTTGCTATATGGTGATCACTCGCCAGCACTAACTGAAGACTCGCCAGGATCACGCCTCTTAATAGCCGCCAATATCGGCTGACTTCTACTTTTTCTTTTTTCTGCTGTTTCAGAGTTAGCTAACTCTGAAACAGCAGAAAAAGTAGAATTCAGTTGATTTTGGTGGCTATCAGAGGCGTGATCCTGGTGAGTCTTCAGTTAGTGCTGGCGAGTGATCACCTTAATACAAGTGTCAAATTACTTTTAGCACCTTTTTGATTGAAATTTATGCCAGCTGCTGCCTTTAGTAGTATTGTCTCTATTTAAAACATCACCCTGGATTAAAGAAAGTTGATGGATTTGGAGTTCAGTGAAAATCAGGTCCCTTCACATCTTCCGTCCATACATTTGACAATTTGTCTAGCGGTGTACAAACCTCTGATGTGACTCAAATTTTGTAGAAATATATTTTTAAAATCTATTTTTTGGCTGGAATCTGTAATTTAACTTTATTCTCTGATTTATGTAAATTGTAGGTTAATATTACATTTTCCCAAAATAACCCAGCATGGGGGATTACACTAGGTTTTGAAATTCAAGCAGTGAAAGGGTTAATATTGTGCAGCATTACTACTATGCTTGTTCAGTTTGTGGGGCTTAGAAATGTTAGATTTTAAACATTGAAGTAGTTAGGTTTGCATTATAATTCTCAATCAAATTTTTATGAAGAAGTTGTAATCTATCCTGAATACCTAGAGCTGTTTAAAGATTTGTCAAGTTCTAAAGTTGTGAAACCTTTTAATTTATCATTTGTCCACTTTTTTCTAGAAATAGATTCTTTAGTTTTNAAAGAGTCAAGAGTACAGTATATTTTGAAGACCCTTTATTTTTGTGGTTAAGGTAAATGAACAGAAAGGTGTACATATCTTAAGGATTTATGAGGGACATGGATGTAAGTATTGCTGTTTAATTGGGAGTTTTTTTTTAGCTTTTGAAGTGGGAGAAGTAGTGTTTCATTAGAAGTTAGTCCTCTAGATATATGTTGGAAGAGTTCCTGTTTCTGGATTCTTATGGATGTGATGTGGAAAATTGTCTGACCATGTAGTTTAAATTATGTGGAAACTACTGTAATTAATATTTAAAGAATACATTTTCAGTGTTTCCACACCTAGTCATGAATTAGGGTTCTAGAATATGCTTTTGCCTTGCTTCATGTAGGTGTAAAATACATTTTCTGTAAATATTTTTGTACAAATTGAGAAATGCTATTGAACCCAGGTTTTAAATTAACAAAGGACTACGAAATTATGCATTTTGCTTATACCAGTCATTATNCAGTACATAATTTCCAAAGACAATATCAGCAGTAATTAGACAACCACTGTCAGCACCTTAAAAGGTTGGAACAGATTGCACTTTGTAAACTTGGAAGTAAAATATAACTTTTCGGCTGACATTGGTCTTGCATGCATATTTTTATTTGTGGGATTTAGCTAAAGAATAATGTTTTGTAAAAGTGACCTGTATAATAGTATTTAATGAGTGGTGTTTGAATGGTAGTTTGTACTTGGGGTTTCCTTGACTTGTCTTAGTCATATAAGTTAANGATTTAAAAAAAATACTGAAGTGTAATGCGTACTTAGTTTTGAGGCAGTGCTATTATTTTTGAAGATTATGAAAGTACATTTAAACATCAGTGATTATTTCTGGCCAGCATTAAAAAGTGACTGCTTTCCTAAATGGAAGCAATATTTACACCCAAGTCTCCAAAAATGTGTGCTCTTCTGATCATTTACCTTTCATGAGATTTTAATTTTTTTAATTGTTGCCAGCAGTAATCTGTACAGCAGGACACAACCAGTTCCTTGAAATTCTGTTTAAATCATATTGAGTAAGGTTTGACACAATATTTAGTAGCCCTGCAGTATGGATTTCCTGATTTAATTAAACCAGGTGGAAACTTAATGTTTATACTATTTTGGGTGTGAAGATCTTTGTTATTTTTTTCTGATATGAAAATAATGTTGAGTAGTGCATTAAAACTGTAAATTTCCATTGACCATTAAAGAGTATAATGTAATACTTCTAAATATTTTGTTGTTGGCATGCTCAACCATGTAATCTATAGAATTTTATTGGATTTCTCCATTTATTTCGTTTGATTGCTGGGGCCATTCCATGAAAAGCCATCATCAAATTAGGCTATGTGAATTAAAAATGGTATACATTTGTAATATTTCCATGGCTATCTTGTTACTGCTCAAGAAATTATAGTTCATGTGATGTGATGGCTAAATGGAAGAGATTGTGTATGCATATCCATTTATGTTTTGATATTTCAGCATGTTGATTCAGGTTGTGGTGAAAAGATGAAATGGTGTGTAAACTGTGAACTACTAATCTTACTACCAGTGTTTATTGATAAATCACGTGAATATTTTTGCTTAAAATAAGAAGGTACTTTTTAACATAGAATTTAATTGCAGAAATAATGGACAGTTTTTAATACGATTGTTGCAGTTCCTCTGTTTTCAGGTGTAAATCTTTTATTTTGGAACTTGTAATTTTTGCAATAGTTAGGTGTTGGTATTTTCATGGAATGGCATACCTGGCTTTAAATACCATAGGTTAGCTAGATTAGCTATGTAAACTGTTGCAGAACTAAATTTACAGTTGCTACTAATGGGCTTTCCAAAAGACCCAGGATTCTATAGTAGCAACTTTTTTGTGCACCACATCAAAGCAGATACTAGAGAACTTATTTAAAAAAAACTGTCGGGTGCAATCAAGCAGTATCTNAAGTATTGTGGCTTGTGAAAGCCATAAAAATTGAATAAGCTGAAAGCCATATCTCGAAAACATAACAGGAAGCTAACTTCTTGCCCTGTTTCTTAGCGAGTGTCAATCAAATGTTTCTAGGGTTATATTCCTTACCTCCCTTCTCCAGACTCATCTTTTTTTATAACTTGGCTGAAGAAAGTGTAGAGGATTGTACATCCTAAATACTGTGATGGNAGATTTTTGAAGGAATTGAAAATATTTTATAAGTTTTATTATATGGTATCTTTTCATGTACGTAGCAAAACTACTGTGTGGAACAAATAAACTATTAATGTTATTAGTTAACATTTTGAAAGCGTTGTAGATTTGTTATTTTTATAAAATTCTGAAGCCTTGTTTTATATGATGCTGTTAATAGCATAGGACACTCTGAAAACTAGGATTACNATTTCAGATAGTTTGGGAGTCCTTTATATTTAGAAGTAAACCTTTAAATAGATTCCCTTGGTAATAAAACTTCATATGTAGACTAGAATTTAACTAGCTACTTTACTTACCATGTTTGATTTCAGAAGGAAGTTTTACATGGAAATGGTTATGGTGAGTATAAAGTGTAAATAAACTTTATTGTATTACATTATTTCACACTATTTATATAATTACAGGGTTAAAATTCTGTACTAGTATATACAAGGGATTCAAAAATAAAAAGCAAATATGCAATTTTCATAATGAAGGTTATGGTAGTTGCACAGAAATTTGAAGCTTTGAAATAAGCTTAGCAACTTTATNAACATATTATAATTTTCAGGCTGTTTAAACTGCTAAAATTTCATTTCTTTGTGCAGAAATCCAGCAAGCTCATCCTCAGTGTTAAAAGTGAGTTGAATTAAGAGTTTAGTAATATGTTGTGTATATAGTGTCTTTGATTTCCATTTGTGAAGGATTTGTGGCTGGTTGGTAATAAATTCATACCCTGTAATTGTGTAAATGGTTTCCTTTGTTCAGATTGGTATCCACTATTAACTGCATATTTCAAAATTTGAACGTTTGTCCACTATCAGTGAATAGATTTTAAAGCGGGTTAGTGAATAGAATTTAAAGCNGGTTTTATTGTTTATTAGGATCAGAAACGATGGGAAAAAGTGGTGGGGCTATATTTTATATTTTTTATCTGCATTAGTTAATTTTTAACGTTGAAATAGAAATAGTATAAAGATCTGATGTGGAATGGAAGAAAAGCTTCCAAAGTAGAGTTGAATGCATTGCAGTTAGCAGTTGTACTGGTTTGAATTGATGTGAAACTTCCAAGTGATAGTAAATATGAATTAATATTTCTATTGATTGAATAGACGTGGCCACAGCTTTTCTGCTGGTAGTTCCCATAAATTTTGAAAGTGTAAATTGCCAAATGAATCTGTTGTACAGTAAAAAAAAGTTTGCGTAACCTCGAGTGTTTTTAATTAATATGGACTGTCTTGTTTCCACATGAAATGGAATATTTTGAAGTGTAACATGTAACTGGATTTCAAGGGAAACTATTTACATATGCCATTTAACAATTCATTAAGTGTGAATTTGTACCTTTTGATTGTGTAAGAAATGTTCAGTGCTTTGTATATTTAACTGAAAATTGGTAGTGTAAAGAAAACCTTGTTAGCTGGTAAATCCAGTTTTAAAGCCTTTGCATTTCCTTTAAACAGTTTATTTAAATAAAATATTGAGCTTTCTGAAAAGAAGTCTTTAAGTTTGGGGAATGGTGGTAGATTGTGAATTTTGTATGGCTTCTGAATTGTAATATCCAAAGCAAGATAAGTTAAGATCTATTTTGTAGTTAAAATGATACAGAATGTGTTTTGCAGAATTGTAACTATAATACCAGTACCACATTGTTTGAAATGTTGAGATATTTATCCATTGCTTGTTCACTTGCGAGTTTTCTTCAAGCTTCTATGTAATTTAATGACAACTGTGGTCTGATCATACTAGGACTTNTTGCTTAAAAATTTGTATATATTTAAGTATGCAGAAGTGTAAGATTGTGTGCTGCAGAAAAGTTGTGGCCTCCAAAATCTGTTAAATGTAATTAAGACTTTTTTTTTATTTTTTAGTTCTCTGTATTTGTATAATAATGGGATTAAATAACTTTTGATGAAAGGTTGTAAAAATTCAGTATATGAAGGCAATTTGTAAATTTTAATATTTTCTGATGCACAAATCATTCAATCTTAAAAAACAATTTGAGTAGGGTTTCTTGCTTCCTAAAATAATTTGATGAATATTTGTTTGATCCAGGCACTTGAAACCAGATTTTGATTAAAATCTTTCATAATTATAGGTGCAAATGGAGTATTGTTTTGGCTTATTTATTATGCAAGAATGTGGAACTAATATCAGACTAGAGTTTCATGTATTAAATTGACAAATTTTACAGATTTTGTCAGTTACAATGTTTGCAGCAGTTTGGGTAATCTGTTACCNGTAGATTTTGAATTGGGTATTGAATTGATTGTGTGGATGAAAATATTAATGTTTGATGCAGCACCTGAGAACATTGTGCCTGTTCTGAGAAGTCAGCAGTTTTGTATAAGAATGTTACATAATATGTTTAATATGCTGCATCCTTTTTAAATTATTTTGTGCAAGAATTTTCTCAGTTTTATTTCAGAGTGAAGTCATGAAGGCAATAAAAGTTAATAAGTGATAGTTAACTTAAAATCAGTCAAAACATAAGCCTTATTACGAGTGTTTAGTGATCTTCAATAAGGAGCTGAATTCAAGTCAAATGGTGTGGTGTATTGTGTGCAATGTGAACTAACCAGGGTTCTTCTCCTCCAGGTTGGACGGACAAAGTCAAGACGCATTGCTGCTGACACCCTGCCGGAGACCCATGGTATTTATTCCTGGGTTCTTTATTGTGATTGTAACGAGTGAGTCAGCACTCGTAGAAATAAGCTGTCTGGCCATTGTTTTTGTAACGTTACATTCTATGCAAGGCCATGTCGAGTTTTTGCTTGTCTTTTATACCTGCATTTCCAGTAAAATAAAAGTCTTAATACAGTATCCATTGCCTTCCACTTGACCCAGCCTTAATTTAAACTTTTGCAGATGTTGTAAAAATTGTATTTCTTAAATTTTCAGATCCGATTACGTACTATTTGTTGGGTGTAATGTCAAATGATGTACCTGCAGTTAAAGCTTTCTATTTTTGACTTAACTGGTGAAGTACTAATTTTAGTATGCCTAAAACACTTTTTACTATGCACTGGAGTAACTATTTCTTACTGTTCTTTTGCAGGAAATTGTTTGTTGGTGGACTTAGCTGGGAGACAACAGATAGTAAGTATTGTTGAATATTAACAAGTAGTTGATGTATTTTAAATAAGGAAATCCATTCAGTGTAGTGTTATGGATAATAAGGTACATTTTACTTTTTGAATCCATGAGCTTGTAGACTGGAAACCTACAAGTCATGGACAGGGTTTAAAAAAATCGTGATTTTTATAAAAACAAATAAATCTAAATAAATCTGAATTTATTGATTTAAATCGGATTTTTTTCAATCTTAGATTTTTAAATGTAAATTATGTGTTTAAATCTGTACAGAACAATATTTTTTTGTATATTTATTCTTGCTTAGTTTAATTGTTAAACTGAACAGTATAAGTTTTGTCCCAATTCTGCTTCATATTATAAATAGATAAGGCTAGGAACAAAAAAGTTTACTTAAACTTATCTTAAAATGCTTAATTTGGACTTTTCTCACTATGCTTCACAACCGATTTGTGTGTGCAGAATATCACAGGTTTGGAGGAAGTGAATAACAAATAAATTTCCTCGCTACTTGCTTTTTTTTGGGTCGTTACGATAGATTAGATAGCGTATTTGGAATGTTGGATCAACTACAGTACCAGCATCGATTCTGTCATCCAAACGAAGCGTAGCACGAAATTTCGTTTTGCTTCAAACGCAAATTTGCGTTCACTTGCCAAGCTACGAAAAATTAAATTCTTAATAGCGAATTTAATTTTTTGTAGCTTGGTAAGTGAACGAAAATTTGCGTTTTAAGCGAAATGAAATTTCGCGCTTCGCTTCTTTTGGATATGACAGAATCGATGCTGGAACTGTAAGTTGGGTTTTATTAGCTGAAAATTGCCACAAAAATAGGATGAAAAGGTTTTAACAAATCATTGACGGTCAATTGTCATTAAACTGCGAACACTTACTGCAAACAGCTACGTATATAGGTAGAAACTATCACGCAAATAAGATTAGGGATGTTAGGTGTAGAACGGACAGGTATTTATTTGGTCTTTTTTTCCTCTGACAAATCGTGAATGGAATCGTTTACGAGTTGGTGCTNTGCACCCACTGCCAAACACTTAACAGTTGATTGCAGGGTAAGATGTAGATGTAGTCTATTTTCTATAAAATAAGATGCACACATATGTAAAAAACTAAAAATATATATCAATAATTTTTTACTATACTAGTTAAGCAAGAGTGGGAAAGTGGCATTCTGCAGAGTCATCTAAGCATGTAGCTTTCTGTACCTTTATTTAAAGATAATGTTCAAATAACTTGATCAGAAGTTGAAAATCTGCAGTATTACTTTATAACTAATACAATACTTTATTTGTCGTTAGCCAGTACAGAACCGAAATAGACATTGCCACACTAAATAAAAGAATAAAACCACTACCTCATACAGTGTGACAACTTAAATAGAACTGATTCTTAAATGTAGGAGGTAATCCTTATCTGGCCAAATTATAAATAATCAAGTTTATCAGTTGCCTATTATTAAATGGGTCAACCATGGTCATTAACTTGGAACACTTGACAATAATTCTTAACTTTCTCTCAAGTGTGTCACACTGGAGTCTTGAATTAAAATATATTGAAATCTGGGGATTGAAAAAAAGTTTATTTAAATCGCAAAACCCTGGTCATGGAGCCAACGTATAAAGAGCCTGAATACATATTTGTTTTAGGGTAGGTATTGTTAGAAAAAGTATTTAAGGTGGTTCGACCCCTAAATATATCAGTTTTATATTATCACAAAGTTAGTGCACATGGCTAGGATTCTATTTTGTGAAGCCGTAGGAATTGAAATTCCCTACAATGTAAACTTTCTGATTTATTGTGGTTTTATTTGGTTTATTAGTAATTTTAACTTAGAGTACTGTTAAACTTTTTTCCCGAATGAAATAAAAGTACGGAAATCATAACATTCTTATTTTCTATAGCTTGAATGTGCTAGATTGTGTAAAAGACAGGCACAGTTCCGTGTGCGACCATTTTAATTGGGTTTCCCTACTTTGAATCTTCAACGTTCAATTAAATTGAATATATCACCGACTGTAATTCACTTGGAAAACAATCTGGCACATTCAAGCTATAGACAATAAGTGTGCTACGATATATATAGCCTATACATATACACGTGTGTGGCTTGCCAAGATCTCGATGGCGTAGAAATATTTACCTACTGGCCGGTAGAAAAAACATTTATTTGGAAGGTTGCTCTTACTAAAAGTAATGGGTTTGATTCCCACACAAGGCTGGTTCTTCTAAATACTCAGTCTTAATGTAATGTGCATTTCTCCATTAATCAATGAAAGCAANGTTAATCTTCTTGACGCGACCAAGCCAATCTGGTCTCCGGTAGGATGGAAAACATTAGTTTGTCTTCATTTAACTTTTTACAATGATGCTGTTTATTACCAGATATATTCAGCCAATATTTTTTGCTATAATGGATAGGATAAACCTCAACAAAATATTTATATGGTTTCTTTATATGGTGGATACTAGATTGAGTTGAAACCTAACTAGGAAGGAATTTGTTAAGTTTACTACATGATCCAATTGAAATAAAGTTCTTTTAAGTGCCAAAAATCATGCTCCCAGAAAACATCGCTTAATATGTGGCTTATGTTGAACAATCCGGTAAACTAAAAAAGGGGAGACGTAGAACAAGGCCTTGTGTTGATTTTGGTGTAACATTTATTAAAATCTAATGCATGTAATTTGGTTATTTCTCCAATTTTTTTAAAAAAAAGCTGAATTTACCAAATTACCCATATATAATTTTATTAACCTATAGATAGAATATTGTATACCAAAATAAACACAAGGCATTGTTCTAGGTCTCCCCTTTTTTAGTTTTGCAGATTTGTTTAACCTAAGCCAGATATTAAGCGATTTGTTTTCTGGGAGCATGATTTTGGGCCTGGCTGTAGGGAGTACACTTAACTGCTACTAGTATAAATGATTATCAGTATGTATAAATTTACTGCTAATTAAAGATGCCAGTGTTTACCCATTACTTATAAATATTTTTGGAAAACTAAAAAAAAAAAAATTGCAGTGTTGCTGTGTAGTGCTTTTTTTGGTACCCTTTGGATATTGCTGGTTTCTTAAGTTTATTGAATGGGCCTCAGTATTAATTAAAAAAAATAATAAAAAATTATTCTGAATCGCACATATACTTATTAGTTAACACTTTCAGCAACGGCTCTTGATGGCTGCGTGATAAAACACTTGGCTCTCATCCGGTGCCCCGGTTTAAATCCCCACTGATTCTTTAATTTTTTTTAATACTTGTTTTCCTGTTTTAATATACATATTATC
>KZ874230.1:16298-27686 GCA_003456935.1 Machilis hrabei
AATTACGATTTTTCATATTTGAAGGTTGGCAGATCTGCAGTTGTATGACTATTAATAAGTGAGCTATTTTCTGCTAGATACTAAAATACCACGAATACAGTAAGTAGTAAGGGAACATGAATTTCAAAAACCTTAATCGTGTTGGCCACAGCCAGAGCAAAAGTCACACTCCCGGAAAACAAATAGCTTAATTTCTGGCTTATGTTGAATAAATCTGGGAAGTTACTCTGCGAGAGACATGTGTTTATTTTGGTGTAAAGTTTACTAAAACTAATTAAATCTCATATGTGTAACTTGGTTAATTCTTGATTCACAAAATTACACGTATTAGTTTCAGAAAATTTGGGTACACCAAGATAAACACATGGTATTGTTCTATGTCTCGTGCTGATTAATTTCTCAGAATTGTTTCACATAAGCCAGAAGTAGAGCAAATTGTTTTCTGGTAGCATGGTTTCTGGCCACTCGATAGACCCTTAACACAATCATACAATGTAATTAATAAGTGGTATATATATCTGCAGGAAACTATCTAAATCTGAAATTCTGTTAATTTTGGCTTCTTGTTTTACATTTTGAAACTTCTTTGAATACTGTTTTTCCCAAGTTGTAGAATCTTTACATTATTCCCCTTTCTCAAAACAGTATCTGTGCTGAGCAGTGTATTCAGTCGGCATATTTTACTTTTACAGATGACATCGAACTGGAGCTTCGACTTGCAAGACTGGAAGATCTGATGGAGAGACGGTTGCTACTTTTGAATTCTGTGCTTCTTCGACAAAATCCTCATAATGTCCACGAGTGGCACAAAAGAGTCAAACTGTTTGAAGGAAAACCTCACGAGGTAAGCTTTTGTAAATTTATCCAAAGGAGTGGAGAGCCGCATGCCACTGTGTAATCCTTATTATAGAAGTTTGAAAATGACAGTACCAATTTTGCTACCTTAAGCAGATTAGGTCTGTAAAACCATTTGGGTAGCAATAATCTGTTCTGTGTTACCTTTTGCAAAGTGATGCCTTTTGTCACTTAAAATNTTAAATGCAGAAAACATGTGTTCAGCATCCTAGATTTCTTTCCTAAAAATATAAAAGTTATAATAAAAAATAAAGATTGAACTAAGCGCTAGATTTAAAAAAATGTACTAACCCCCAAAATATGCTATAATTAATTAAGCAATTAGGATCTTCTGAGTGTAAAATGCTCACATAATGAAAAGTGTTGTCCTAAGTTGTATCAACCAAAATATGCAGAAATTTACCACTAAAATATATCAAAATTGAAAATATTAAAATTTTTGTACAGATTTAACTATTATTTAAAACAACATTTTCATATTTTTATTTAAAGAATCATTTCCATAATGCCTTCAGTTCTAAAAGATATTTCAAGTTCTATTCGCCTACTCCTTTGTTGCTGTTGAATGCTATTCAGGAGTGGTCCATCATACCATTGTACCCACACACTGAATTTAGTGAAAAAATTACCTAAGGTTATCAGTGACAGAATAGCGGTTAAAGTGTCTCTAAAACATGCACTGCAAGTTACCTTGAATAGAGTGATATACTGGAATCACATGTTGGAGATTCAAAATGGAATATTTAACAGGCTTCTTTTAACCATAATTTTTATGTTTCTTAACGTTTCAGTTAAGAAAGAAATTGTTGTTGCTTGGAATTTTTACTGTCCTACTAAATTGGATATCATCCATTGTTTAGTTAGCTACATACAAGGGTCGTTTTTTAAGTAAGTACCGATTGCGCAGCATGTCAGGTAACGCCGATTCAAGGTCGGCCACTCTCAGCCGGCCCCCCACTACTCTGCCAGTACGTTTCAACTTTCTGTCTGTGTTGGTTGTTTGGTTACGCTGCATTATTTGCCGCCATGTTAATTAATAATCCGGCCGACTGTGAAGTGCGTTCCGTCATTTGGTTTTTAAACTGCTGAAATTTATCGACAAATTGTTGAAGTGTATGGGGAAGGTGTAATGAATGATGGAAATGTGCGTAAGCGGTGNAGACTGTTTAATGAAGAAAGGACAAATGTTCATGATGAGGATCGATCTGTCATCAGTGAAGAGTTGACACAAAAAGTTCATGAGAAGATTCGTTAAAACAGGTGCTTCACTATTGACGAGCTTCATCAAAATTTTCCAAAACTTAAGGAATTTCTTGGTGGAAAGCGATTGGAGAATGATGACGTGTTGAAAAAAACTGTTACTGACTGGTTAAATGGACAGGCGGCAGAGTTCTTTGATGACTGTATCCAAAAGCTGGTGCCACGACTTAACAAGTGTTTAGATATTAATGGTGACTATGGAGAAAAATAAAATAATGTTCATATTTTCATTTCCTATAAAAGTTATGTTCATAAATAAAGTTTTTCTAGTTCTAATACAAAACGGTCCTTACTTAAAAAACGACCCTCGTACTTGCAACGTTTTGAGATATATCTCTGCTATCGNAATAAGGCGTCTAAAAATTGCTGCTGAAAATTGTTTGAAATGTTGACTCCAGCTCTGGTATATGAACAATCTTATGGTCCAAAGCTGAGTATGTAGTCACCCTTCAGGGTACCCAAGTGTATTACATTCTCAGCTTNGGACCTAAAGATCACAGGTTCAAATCCCAGCTCAGGAAACAAAATTTCAAAGAATTCTCAGCAGCGATTTCAAGATACTTGATGACGAGAATAAAGTGTTTATCTCTCGAAATGTAGCAAGTAGAGATAACCAGACAAAGGATAATGTCGCAACTATTGTAAGTGGTCTAGTAATTGATCAACTATTGTCAAAATATTCAGACTAGAAATTAGAATTACATTGATTTTCTAAAACATTCANATTAGAATTAGGAATTTTTGCTTCAGTGCATTTACAAAAGTGGTTGTCAAGAACTTGTTTTTAGTAGACCTGCTTTTGAGAGGAAAGAAAAATCTGCTCCATGCACGAAATTAGCTGGTTATACCATGCAGGGAAGTTTTATTTAATGTATGGTACATATTTCTGCAGTTTAATCCTTTGCAGTTCATTAAATCTGGACATGTCTGCCTGTTCAGGTCCAATTTTTAGTAATTAAATAACATGAAAGAAAATNAATAGCTATTGTCGTGTCTAAACAGAACAAGTTTATTGTGAACTGTGTAGGTTGAATAGTAAACACAAAGTAATGAAGTTTTCTGTAAACTGTATTGATAAATTGCACACAACACCAAATATCCACTTAGGTAGAAGAATGACACACACACGAAAGTCAGTCACACAATACCAAAGGTTCACTTAAAAGAGGCAAGCTTACAGAAACAGAATTGTAATAACAGGACGCACACACCACACATAATGGTCAGCGTCTCTTAAGACATGCTTTTTTCGTCAAATCCAAAACCACACTGGTTCTTTTCACCCACCAAACGCCCATTCACTCCCCCTTCTCCGTGACCAGCCAAAAGGGATCCTACCCAATTTGAACACAAAGGCAAAGAGACACTCTTACACCGGCTAATGGGCGAGGGTCGGCCCAAGGCCAGAAATATAAAGACTTCACAAAATATTATGTTTCTAGTACTAAACAGCTATTTTATAATTAATTTTCTGTAGATATATTTTTTCCTAAATAGATCCTAAAGGTTATGCGCATGAAATCAAGTAATACAAATGAATAAAAAAAAAGGGTGCTTTTAGACAATATTTTAGCAGCAAGTTTGCTTGGTATGATAGTTTTTAAACATTCAGCAGGATGAAGTCCAGGTCTTTTAGGGCATGTTTCACATAAAAAAGCAGAAAAATACAATTTGATATCACTTCTTTACATTCCACCCCACATTCAAAAGTACACCCAAAAAGGCCTCCATTTCTTGTATCGCTTTCAAACACTAATTGTTCAATTTCTTCATACGAAATATACCTTTCCAATCGTGCAAGCAATTACTGTTTACAAATTAATTTCGCATTTACTTCGTTTCAAATTTTGATGTACTACAATGCCATCTGTTGAAAAGTCACACAATCAGTTCTTCAATCGCACGGCAAGAGATGGCAGAGTGCTCCACGATCACCGATTGGCTTCCTGAGCGTAGTAGCTGCGGTAAAATAATAGGGAAAAGGATATCGACATAGGACCGGAACAGTATTTTTTCGAAGTCCACTACAGGTGGGCACTGGACCGCAAAGGGTTAAAGGGAAACTTGGTAATTGCATTTGTGAATAATGTAAAGGTCTACGTGAAAAATATTTAGCAAGCTACTACTAATAAAGTACTTTTGGAAGTACTAACCTGCTGTGTACAGGTTTGGATGCGTATTTGTTAGTTACTACATTGCTCTTGCCCACTGCTCGTAATATTTAAATAGAAAGGTGCAGAACCTGTTTGTCAGGTCCACCCTCTTGTCAACATTGCTCTGCTGTAGTCCATTTTGCACTGTTAGGTACTGAAGGGATCATAAGTAGGTGGGCTGCTGCTATCACAGTGAGATACNCAGTAAATAGCATTGCTGCTGTAGGTTGGCTCAGACTTTTTCCTTGTTCAACCTCCTCTCTTCCCCACCATTGCTAATTGTTCATAAGTGAGTGAGGGTAGGTTTATTTCTCTGAAGTCTAGTATACTNTGTTTAAATCAGTTAATGATTATTTCCTTTTTATAGATCATAAATACGTACACGGAAGCAGTTCAAACAGTAGAACCAAAAATGGCAGTCGGGAAACTGCACACACTGTGGGTAGCCTTTGCTCGATTTTACGAAGACAACAAGCAACTGGACGATGCTCGAATCATCTTCGAAAAGGGTACCAACGTGCCGTACGTCAAGGTTGACGATTTAGCAACAGTGTGGTGTGAATGGTCAGAAATGGAAATAAGACATGAGTAAGTAAAATGGTGGCAATAGATCAGTTATTTTTATAAAACTCTGCTTGCAAGTATTGCAAATGATTCAGCGATGATGTTGCATCATTCATACGAATTTATCTACGAGTATATTATGAAATAATAACTAGTGCAAAATTATATTTTCCTTATATATTTATTATTATACTGTACATTCTGTTTTTATATATGTAATTGTATATGGTTTCACACAAAAAATTTTGACTATACTTTATGGGTCATTTAAGGGATTTTCAAGGGTAATTTGACTGTATGCACATAAAACCATATGCACTGACTTGACAACATAATCCCCATGGAAGATGAGACTGCACTATATATGTCTGGTTGCCTGATGGGTTACATAACAATAAATGAAAACCAACATATTTCTGGCTATACACTTTCAATTTTTTTGCTATATACAAAGGGAAATCAGTAAATATTAGGTCACTTCACACCAAATGCTCAAAATGTCCTCCTGCTTCAATGCATTTTTTATCTGTGAGGACACTTAAAAGCCCTAATTTATGCAACTGCAATTTCAAATGCAGAGACTCTTCACCACCGCATTGTAGATGCGTGCGAAAACATTCGCAGCCATCCCAGGGTCTTTGAAACGGTGCGACAGTCCATGATCCGACGTGTCCATGCGTGCATTGAAGCAGGTGGAGGACATTGTGAGCATTTGGTGTGAAGTGTGAGAAGATAACAATTGAACTGAAGATACATTACATTAGTCATGTGTCACAGTAACCGTAAATGTATTCTGTGAAATTGAAATAAAATGTGACATCTGTTTGAAGTAAAAATTCCATCTGTGTTTATTTCGTAGAATATCATCTTTCGATTATAACTTATAAACCAGGCATTTCCGGACATATGTTTATATGACATTTTTTTCTTNTCTAGGTGTGGGGAATATACTCCCCAAAGTTTGCCATGTATTTTTGGGACACCCTGTNTAATTCTTAATGACTTAGCCTGCAGAAGAATTAGCTGAGCTTTGCTGGTGTACTACAGCTATTATGTATGTAAATATTTCAGAAGATCTTTAATTTTTAATATGATTAATGAAGATCGTTGAAATTGTCTTCACTTTCACATTAAAATTTCAATGAAATCTTAATATGGTGCTGTTGTCATTTTGACTTGCTTAATTTAAAACAAAAATTCTGTATGTCTAAACTGTTTTTGACGGTATTATAAAAGTAATATACGTAATACACACAAACACTTTGCATTCGGCTATGGTTTAGAATTTAAAATACCAAAATACGTGTGACAATTAACTCTAGGTTTTTTTGTTAACACTTTTAAAATTATATACCTTAAAAGTTTGACATTAGTGAATATGTTTTCAGTGAGGAGTTTTTCTGTCCACTCTTAGTGAATACCCTTAAAATACTCAAGTCATTTAGCCAATAAAAAGAGTAGTAACTCAAACACTATGACATTATAGCCAAAACTTAAATACTTCATTAGTAGCTGCCAGTTCTCCACTGTTGATGTTGCACTAGGGGCAACTGCCATATGTTTCTTCACTTCAGAAATGTCCTGGCTTCATAGCAAGCTCAAATCAGATNTGGCCAAGTACAGACCTTGTATGAGGAGGGTATATAAAAGCAGGTACCCCCTTACAATAACTGCCTCAGTTCCAGGGGTGATTAAGTAGAGAAGTAAATTAGCACAACAATAGTTCAGTTTTGGCTGTAAAAAAACTATTTTTGAGTTATAACTTTTTTTTCTTAGTGGCCGACTGCCCTTTCTTTCCGAATTACCTTTGTGTAATTCAGTATCTATTGAATGTGAGTACTTTGCATACTGCTTTCTTGTGTTTTTGGTGAGATTTAGAAAACACCTGTGTTTTATTTTCATTTGTTAAGGAACTTTGAGGAAGCTTTAAAGCTAATGCATCGAGCTACAGCTGCACCACCTCGGAAAGTGGCATACCATGACGAAACAGAAACTGTGCAGATGAGGGTCCATAAATCTTTAAAACTGTGGTCTCTGTACGCTGATCTGGAGGAAAGTTTTGGGACATTTAAGGTGAACTATTTAGTGCATTGTTTACTGTAAACTTTTTTTTTTTACTCTATAAGATAAATATTGTTTGGAACAAGCACGTATTATAGGGTGGCTATTGGATTTGAAGAGATCTTGCAGGCACCAACAAAAAACAACCAATAACATTGGCACTATTTCTATGTTAGTACTTACCAGCCTATTCAAAATTGTTTTCCATGTATACAAAAATTTCGTTTACCTCCTGCAAAGATTTAATACTTACATGACGTTTACAAAACCTAAAGCGTCACCATGTTTGTTGCGTCTGGACCCTTTGCTGCCGTAGCTCGTATGCACATAACTCTAGCAAATACGAAAATAAGAAGAGACAATTTTGGCTGTGTTGCCAATAATTATATGTATNTGCATTTTGTTACTTCTAAGACAGGGACGACCTGTACAATTTCTGGCAATATTGCCAGAAATTTGAATGTGCTAGTTGTACCGGTCGTTCCTGCCTTAGAAGTAATAAAACGCCAATACATAAAACTATTGGCACCACCGCCAAAATTATCTCTTCTTATTTTNGTATTTGCTAGAGTTAAGTGCATATGAGCTACGGCAGCGAAGGGTCCAGATGCAACAAACATGGTGACGCTTTACGTTTTGCAAACGTCGTGTAAGTATTAAATCTTTTAGTTATTAGGAACACTAGTTTATGTATAACTAGATGAATTGCAGGAGGTAGACGATTTTTTTTATACATGGAAAACACTTTTGGATAGGCTGGGAAGTACTAACACAGAAATAGGGCCAATGTTATTGGTTATTTTTTTTGTCGGTGCCTGTGATATCTCTCTAAATCCAATAGCCACCCTATATCAAAGTAACATGTTTATCGCAGATAGTGTAGGAAGCGAGATTGTAATTACATCTCCAAAATGGCATGAGTGATTTTCTTTAAAATTTACAAATTGGTGACAAATGAACTACTAGTGGCAGTGGAAAGTAATGTATCCTTTCCCCCTTCCTTTTCAAGATACACTCTTAAAAATATTTATTTGCTTCTGCTCATATTATTTGCTAATGTCATATCCTTGGTGATGTTTCTCAAACCGAATAATCTAAGGTTCAAAAAAGNATTTGTTTACTTGTTTGAAGCATAGTAGGAGCGATAACTGACAATGGTGTTTTATTTATGGTAAAAGTATTATTCTCAGAGAAGGAAAAAGGATGGGTAACTCAAATATAAAGCATGAGAGCAATTTTCAGTTCACTTATTTGTAAGCCTCACCTTAAAAAATAAAGTGACTTGAAATTAATCCTTTACCTGTGTTGGAGCAGACGTTTTGAATAAAGCTCGAATAAAATTGAAACATGTATATTATTTTAGCACATTGTACTATGGATAATAATTGTTTTTGTCTTGTTTGCGATGTAGCACCACTATTTTGTCCAATATCTGTGGATAGTATTTATGCATTTGCATGTGTTTAATACAGAATATTTTTATATTTTTCTTTTTGTGGNTTTGTTGTGCATTTGTTAACGTTTCCTGTCATTGTGTATGATCTCTTTGCAGTCGTGTAAAGCTGTCTACGATCGCATAATAGACTTGAAAATAGCAACGCCACAGATTATCATCAATTACGGTTTGTTTCTGGAGGAGCATAATTATTTTGAAGAAGCCTTTAAGGTATGTTTATACATTATTATTAACTATAATTATATTCTTTAATCCCCCTTCCTCTTTTGTGTGTAGACATTTTAATTATTCATTGATTTCTTGCATAACATCTTAATACAAAGCATATTGTAAGTGTAAAACTCTGGGTATTAGAAATATTAACATCATTTGCTGCACTCCAACAGCCAATTGTAATGTTAAATTAATATAATTTTCAAAGTTCTTCACCTTAAAAACATATGGTGAAAGACAAATTATGGAATTTTCTCAAGGTGTTAAGGAAGTTTTTATGTATGCTTTAAAGTTTTAACAGTAATTTTGCCATTGTTTTAAACGCCATGAAAAAGATTCTTATAAAAGTGAACGCAGTAGCAACGAAACAAATATAACTTTTCAAGTAACAAGAAATTAATTTTCATCAGATTTGAAAATCAAGAAACAAATATCTAAAACTAGTTGTTTGATGCTGGGGAATAAAGCCATAAATCCCCAAAGGACTCCATTTAATTTTAAAACTCTACTTATCTGTAATTCAACTACATAAGAATTTTTAGCTAATTTCTCCTGTTTAAGTTTTACCNGCCCGTGACAGTGCGAAGGCAGAAAGGTATTTTTACATTGTATGTACAATATGTAAGTATTAGAACTATACAAAAGTAATTTAGAACATATTCTGAGATGTAATAAAATCTAATTTCCCTTAATTTGGAATAAAAAAAATTACAAAATGTGTAACATAAAATGTCAAGTATCGTATCTGCAAACAGACCAGGTTCATATGTGACTGCTCTTTTCCTAAGGATGGCCAGGTGGTGATGTTTGCTAATAAACAGGGTGTTGAATGCTTTTTGCTTTATAATGCTCGTGCAAGAAAGTCTGTCAGTCTTTCGTGGTACGTGTATTTTTCTATGCATAAACTGATATGGGTTTTTAATGGGGGTGTGCCAATATAGGACCAAAAGCCAATAGTACCGNTACTAAAAATCGATAAACCCCTTACCAGTGGTGGTGCAAAATAGGGTAAAATGCAACTCAAGATTTGGCAAAAGAGTCTTGATGTAAAAAAGTGACACTGGATGTAATCAACCAATATAGTGCTTACCGATAAGTGACAGTGCTTGAACAAAATGTAAAAAAGTAACTTAAGAGCTGTGAAAACTGAGAAAAGCAAATAAGTTATTAAAAAAAGAGTCTGGATACAAGATACAGAAACTGCTCTCCTGGTTAAGCATAAGAGCAAAAGCTGTCGTGCCACCAGCAACTGCTTGAAAATGGGCCAGTCCGTACCAGGTTATCAAAATGATGCAGTTGGGGAGGAGAAAGATAGACAACATTGCAACTGCGCCAAGTCAGTTTCAAAATGAATGTCTTGCAGATTGGATGTGCGACATATCTATGCAAATTCTAGAAGGAAAAGGAGACTTGCCATCATTTTCCAACTGTCTATCAACAGTGAGCGGAAGAAATGGAGAAAATAAGGTGCCATAAATCAAAGGAATCAAGATATGGGATGGAAAATGTATGATGATATACAGAAGAAAATGTAACAAAGAAAGATGAGAGTAAAGGAGAAAGGGAAACATAAGAGAGGGAAGAGGAACAAAGAAAAGAGAGGGAATAGAAACAAAGCAATCAGGATTATAGGAGAAGGACAGAAGTGGGAAGAGAATTGAGAAAATGGGTGGGAAGAAAATGAATCAAGGAAATATCAGAGAATAAAGAGATGCTAAGAAAGGATAACAAAAAGACGAACAGAGATATACAGGGATGAGAAAAGTGGAAGAAATTTATTTTAGATTAAGGAATGCAGTTTGATTCTTTTGCTTTCTCTTCAGTTATGTCTCTCGGTACACCCCTAGTTTTTAATGTTTCTGCGTTAAAGGAAATGCTAATAATGCTTATTGTATTTTTTGTTGAATTTTATGAATGCTGATGTAAATATCTTTCTCTTCACAGGCTTACGAAAAAGGCATTGCACTCTTTAAGTGGCCAAATGTTTTTGACATTTGGAATACATACTTGTCCAAATTCCTGAAACGTTATGGCGGTACCAAGCTGGAGCGCACACGTGACTTGTTTGAACAGTGTTTGGAAAACTGCCCTCAGAAGTTTGCTAAGAGTAAGTAATTTGAAAAAAAAAATTATTCCTGTCCTTTTTTATTTTTGATTGACTAACACTGGAATTTTTGTTGTTGTTCTCATGTCAATCCATGGGTTGATATTGTGGTGGTTTACATTCAAAATCATTAGACAACATCCATTAATGAACCCTAAATCTTGGACATTAGCTGACCCATATTAGGAATTCATTATTGAAACTGCTAGTCCAGCCAAATACCTATCAAAACTGAAGTCAAATTGTTCTAATTACATTCTATAAATACAGTGGAATACCCGTGAACTAAGACCACTGCAGAAGCAATAATGCCAAGAAATATAATGAATGCACTTGAACATTTAATAATATGAATCATGTTAGTGGNGATTTATTATTTTAGGATAACAAAAAGTTTAAAAAAAATATTACTAGCCCATTCCATTTGAATTTGTTATATTTCTTGGCAATAAGTGATTCTGTAGAAAAACTGCAATATCACTTTTGTTACTGAATTCAGTGTTATTAAAAATGTTCACCTATTAATCTTAATAATATGTTAGAATTGTAACACTGATGCTACTACACTGTTATGAAGCTTGTCAAGTACTTAGTTTATGACTGGCTTCCATGGAAGAACATCGAGCCAAAGTCCGGCTCGAATGACCCATGTGTGTCGAGTAGCCGTAAAACCTCACATCATCATCATCATCGAGCCAAAGTCTTGTTAATTGTGATTTCCT
>KZ874232.1:25542-40168 GCA_003456935.1 Machilis hrabei
GTGAACGAAAATTTGCGTTTTAAGCGAAACGAAATTTTGCGCTAAGCTTCGTTTGGATATGACAGAATCGATGCTGGTACTGTAGTTTGATTATCCAAATTCATAGAACGTGGAAAGCCAGGCCTTTTGAAATCCGTGCCAGTACGAGATTTCTAGAATAAATATCCCTCGATCAAGTACAAATGAACATATTAATATTTCACTCGAGTTAAAAAATACTAAAGTGTGCATTTTGTAAAAAAATAGTTTTTTTTTGTTCAAAATTACAAGTTTTCCCTGGGGTCAGATTTTTGTCTAGCTTAACCATTCATCATGTACAAACCGTACATTTTCTCTTTTGGTCCATAGGGTGTCGTTTACAAGCATCGATCATGTGAATTTTTGCGCTTCCGCTGCCTTCAGACCTAATTGGACCAGCTTGCAAGCTCTCTTTCCTAAGCATAGAGGATGGTACACACTCCTTGTATATTAGGGAATTACAATACTATACTGTATCACAGTAAACGACGTTACAAACTCAATTTCCGAAAGTAATAATGAATTATAATGTTATTTACCAAAAAGTATCACCAAAAAGTTGATTGTGTAACTAGTTTTGTTTCACAAGTGCTTGTTAACAACTGGAATAAAATAAGCCAAACATAATTAGATAAGAATTTCAAGGGTTTACACTATACTTTTAAAACAAAAACCTGGACATATACCACAGATTCTTTATAAGCCGATAGCCGGTACCGATTCCTGAAGGAATACAAAAATTAAACTGTTCATAATTTTCACTCATAATGTGTAGGCCTAGATAGTTAAAAAAGATAGAATTTCTATATGTTTTATTGTTACTTGCAAACCTTCAGAGTTATTACTGAATATTAAAGCATGAAGAAAACAATTATATTGATAAATCCAACCCACGTAAAAGTGTATTAGTTAAATTTAATATGCTATATAAATTCAGCATAACAGAGCCGATATCATAAGCCCTACAAAAATAATTATCATATTGCTTGCGTTTCCAATATCAATGCATGTAAAACAGTACAAAATATAGCTTATGTACTAATCACCAAAACTGAGCTGCGAAACTAACAAGGTGGTGTCATAACAGATTACATATTTTATTTTTATAAAACAGAATGAATATCCTGCTACTGTTTACCGAGTATGCTATTTGCATAAGTCAATACAAAGCTTAGCTTCATTTGAGATTTTGAAGTGATATTTGTGGGGGAGGACTGTTTGTTAGCTCCAGGGATGAGAATGCATGGAGAAATAAGGTGGGGTGGAAGGACTTTGGAGACCTTGCTAGACCTGCTTACGTTGTGTAAAGCCTGTGTTGGTACGTTCTCGTGGACATTGTTACTGGAGTTTACAGAGCGATAAACTGAACCTCCTAGAGCACTGTACTAGTTCGTTCGCTTTCTCTTTGTCTCCTTTTCGAGAGTACGTGAGTGGCCGTCTAAGGTAAATATTTACCTACTTTAGGAAGCTCTTCATGTGTACAGAGGCGCAGAGTTGAGTTTGGGGAAAGCACCAAGGGTAGCGCTGCAAGCAACTGGCTCCACCCGACTTCCTCCACGTACCTCTCTTTCTCTCCCCAGAGCTGTCTCTCCCAAAGACGGTCTCTCCATGAGAGTATACCAGGTGACACTCTTTCTTCTTCCACTTCGCCTTTTCCTCTAGACTTCTTTCTTTGCAGATGTCTTCGCCTATTTTACAATTCATCCACTGCCAAGGAAGTGGGAGGCAGAGTGGGAGATAGGTTGGATGGATTTTCCATTTGTCGATATCTCTCGGACGTTAGCCAGAATCAGTTCACGCTCTGCTCTTCCCCTCCTTTTGCTCTATCTCTGAGAGGGATAGGGAAGAGAGAGCTATGGTAGCAAAGGATTATTGACTGTCGGTAACAAACAGTAATTGATTGGATGCGCTGCGGGGGAGATCTCCTGTAGAGATGCCTCTTCTCACTGTCTGATAAATCATCGTGTCCTCTTTTCCTTATTCATGTAGGGTGAGAAACTCTGGCCTCTTTTTAGATTCCTCCACTTTCCGTCAATTGACTTTATCCTATTTTTTTGTATTTATATTTTCCATGGAAGTAAAAAATTGAACATCTGAACAAGGGAATCCAATTAACAAAATGCATCCCCTGATATATATTAAGTATATTGCGTCATTGGGCGGTTCGTGAAAGGTACCAGTGGAACGAAGCAGTTGAGGTATTAGATTTCACTTGAAGAAAATATTTTCGTGCGTCCTTCTGTANGTTTCACGAAGACTTTCTAAGGACTTCACCGCTTTTCACCAATTATGGTAAAATGTTAGATGGAGTATGATATATGTTACTTTACTGGGCGATATTGGCGGCCTTCATCTAAAATAAAAAAAGACAGAGAGAGAGAGAGAGAGAACGGGCGTACCTTCTGCAATTGTAAGAAATATCTGTCGTCAAGCTAGTAGCCTACGCGTTTATTGAATGAAATGATTCCAATAAATTTAATTATTATGTGCCTGCAAAACACAGTATATCTGTCCTTCAATAGACCACAGCTTTGTACTCCTAAAGTGTTGTCTGTACTTTGAGACCTCATTCCTTAAGTGCAATTATCGATTAAATGCGACTACCAATTCCGTTGAATCATTAGAACTTAGAAAATGGAAGGGAACGTTTAACATTAGCACGGGCAATCCACTAGCAGCAACTGCCGCTGCAGCTTCTAATCGTAAGTTATATGTGGTGCTAAGTTCAGACAAATATCACATTTAGTTATCCGAATTCCTTCAAGCTGAAACACTGTTACCAAATTTTAAAATTTGTGAAATTTGAACTAAATAAACAAAAGTTGGTATTCGGTGATTTTAAGGATGCTAACGTCAGGTAGAACTTGAGTAAACCACACACTGTGTTGTGAAATTTAAGACAAGTTACAAGATTTTTAATTTATGCAATTAGAGTTATGGGAACTACCATCTCAAAACGATATGCTCCGAAATAATTCCAGACCTGTTTTATGCAGCCCTTCAACCAAAACCGCTGTTGCCAGTTTTGTACACAGCATAGCCAATTTACAAATTTATGAAGTTGGAGTTGAATAATCGTGTTTCTTAAAAGCAGAATGTGGAATTAGTGTAGCATATTCAAGTAAACCGCATGCAGTGTTGCCAAATCACGGGGATGACTCAAAAGTCTGAGTATAAAGAGCTATTCTGCGAGTTTGTGTATGTTGAACTCCACATTAAGGTATGATCGTAAGCATTTTCACCGAAAGGAACTTTAAAAATGTGGTCCAATCGATAAGCGTTTGATAAAAAAAAGAGCCCACCACCGTCTACGTGGCAACTGTGTTGTAAAATGAAATTATCCTGAAGCGTCGTTGAGGTTCTGAGGTGGTCACCATTAGAACTAAGATGTCAGAAACTTGGTCTATACACTCAAATATATAAAAAAATTACAAAACAGGAAACTATACATAAAGTATAAAAAATATATAATCCAATATTCACTCGAAAATAATTAAACTCATGGTGGTGGATTACAACTTACATATCACTCTGGCATCGATCCGCAATAGAATTCCNATTTAATATCACTCCCGATCANAATATTATCATAGCGTTTCATGCATTAGGAAATGTTTAGGTAATTGTTAAAGAAACTGTGCTAGTTNAAAAATGTAGCTACAGTACCAGCATCGATTATGTCATATCCAAACGAAGCGTAGCGCGAAATTTCGTTTCGCTTAAAACGCAAATTTTCGTTCACTTACCAAGCTACGAAAAATTAAATTCGCTANTACGTCTTTCAGGCTTCGCCTGAAAGACGTAGCGAATTTAATTTTTCGTANCTTGGTAAGTGAACGAAAATTTGCGTTTTAAGCTAAACGAAATTTCGCGCTACGCTTCGTTTGGATATGACATAATCGATGCTGGTACTGTACAACTGAACGTTTGCATTCATAAATTCGAAACAGGTTGTTACATTTGAGCGATTACTTCTAGTAACCGAACCAACTACGAAACAGTTGATGGCAAAATGTTATATTTTTGGTTGCAATCTTGCCTAAATTACATACTCCTTTACGCCCTATATCATATCGAAGCTCTCCCGTATAAATCCTGATCGGATGTATATTATAATAAAGTTATATAATGCCTATACGTAATTGAGTGGTATCGTTATATTCTATTTAATTCCGATTTGGATCGGAATAAATGTCAGGATATCTTTAAACTCCGGAGCGGAATAACATGTTAATGCATTTAAAATACATGTATACGGATACCACTCCGCTCCAGATCTGAATTATATAAAACATATGAATACCACTCCGGTCCAGATAGGAATGATACACAATATTTTCATGTGATTCCATTCCGGATTGAAATGTCACATTATGGACACTATGTACAGTATTCTGGCTTCTACATAACATATGGCGAGGTAATTAAGTTCCGAATCCTTTTATCACATACTTCTGTCATTTAAATAAATCGTGACATATTTTACCTACAAAAGAAAACATTCATGTATAATTATCAGATAAAAGTGATTTTTCGTTAATTTGAAAGTTCCGATTGGTGAAATCACTAAAGAAACGTGTAACTGTACTCTTAATTTCGATTAATTAATTGGATTTTAAGTGTGATTGAACTGGCTAAATGCTTATTACGTTTCATCAAGGAGACGTATTTATCTCTCATAAAAATGTAAATTGTATAATGCTGACTATAAAAGTCAAGAAAATAAAATTTTGTTATGCTATACTCTTGTTCCAATGCATAAAAATATCCCCTAAATCGTCACGATGCAACCCGTGGACCAGATTATTGAACGTTGCAGAAAAATAATCAGCTTTTCAACGTTTACACCCGGTATCCAGTGTAGTTAAAACCTGTGTTATATCTACGAATTAGTTCAAATTATGCTTTACTTAGTGTTAAATACAATTCTATGTTTTTTAATAATATAATTAAATAATTAATTCCATTTAAAGCATAATTATGTTTTTCACATGTGTCATAATACTAACTAAATGTTTATACATATGGTAACGTTAATATAAGGGGAAACGCATAGTTAGAGTTAAATATGAATACCTTAACTTTTTAATTATAGCACCAGCATTAATTAGCAATTCTATGTTTTATTTATAGAGTCTCTATACAGTATAATACTAAAAAATACCACTCATGACGTTGAGAATTGGATCAGCTACTACAAACGTTTAACATTTCTTTTTCCATAAATTATATTTCACTATGGTGGATTAGTGTTAGTCAAGATTGATGTAATAAGTAGTAGGTAAAATANAAAAAATGGATATAGGTCCTATTTAAAGCAGTATAATTCTCACTTTTGTTTAATAATAGAAAACAGCGCTACATATCTTTCAATTCCATATCCTGATGTTACATGTATACAACGATTAACAGCATCATAGCGTGATTATTTTCCAAATACGGTTGCAGCTGACAGAACCTACATGAAGAATATATAAAAAAAAATACACCAGACGTATAGGATATATTTGTTGAGAAGAGAACACATAGTGAAGGACGAGGCATTATAGTTAGTTACTGTTCGCAACCTTGCAAACTAATTGTAAGACGTAATGTTTGAAGGTACATAATAGTGTATACAATTTAAATATACATCACAAATACATTTGAGGAGTCCACGGGAAAAACGATGAGAGTCAATTATTTTCGAAATTTAGATTTCAGCCCCATCTGTTANATCTTTAGGAGTACTTCGTACTGGTACCAAGGTTACTCTGTCTAGGGGATGGCTCATTCTGAATATTGAGTGCTTTAGATTCATGTTAACATGGTCAGTTACCTGTCCACGGTACATGATTCTTTGTTTCCTCAAACTTTTCAATTTAGGACTCTCATCGTTTTTCCCGTGGACTCCTCATTTTTTAATATAAAATACTAGTCAGAACACATGGTAGCCCCTAACTGAACTTGGACCTCCAAATAAAATACACAACGTAAAGTAAAAAACGTAACTTCATATTCAAGCCTTGCTGAATTGATCATTAAAGTATGTTAGATACCTTCGCAGACATCATGTATTGCACATCTGATGTTAGGTTTCATCTTTAAATCACTTGATGACAATAATCGATAATGCGTGCTATATAGAGATTCCAGCAGATTTGCCTACATATAGGGCCTTTAGGCNATATCGTGGAAATAAGGAATACATGGTTTTGTCCTCAATATCTCGAAATTATAAATGTATTATTTGATGCTAAAGAACTATATAGGTTTTGAATGTATTGACATTGCAGTGTGATGGAATGTATGGAAAACACTGGGGATCCTCTAAAAAAAAAGCAGGAGAGATCATGGTGAATAAGGAATACCCGGTTTTGCCCTTGTTCGTAATATAGCTCGAAATTATAAATGTGGTATTTGGTAAGCGTGCAGCCCTGCTAAAGCATTACATAAATTTAATATGTATAGATATTGCACTGAAAAAAAAAACCGATGATCTTTTGTTAAGGAAGAAAACAACGAAGTGAGATAATTTTTCCAACCTTTTTCTGTCCCTCTTTTCCATTTACCCACCTCCCATTTCATTAATATTCATACAAGTTAGGGTGAGTTCTATAGGACGTAAAAAATTCAAGAGGATTATAGGAAATTTAAAAGTACGACTTTTACAACATACTCAATATCAACAAGGGATTTCCTCGAAAATAGANGGAGAACTGAGTTTTTAGTGCACGATAGTTGAGTTGACTCGGAGAGTTTAGGGAAGGAAGGGACCTTTCCAGCCCAGCGTTTTGGTTGAGATAGTGGTGGTGGTGTTTACTCGGGCACGCGGCCTTGTTTATGTTCTTCATTATCAAGACGCCGAGAAACACATTACTCTCGCTAGGCGGACGAGAGCGATTTTCCACTTCACGGCATGCAGGCAGTAAGCAGGTCGAGTTGTGCACACCACCTTACTGCCATCATAATTCTAATCTAGTTATGAAATAAAGTGGTGAGACTCATCCGTTTTTGCGCTCTTCTTTCTCGTAATTAAATCCAAACCAGGAAAGCAAAGAAAAGTTTGTAATAATTACTTAATATAGTACATGGAACGTACACGTTATTCCCATTATATACCGGTTATTTTACCCAGTCAGATTTGTTTGACTTAACCCTTTCAGACCCAGTGTCCATTGGAATGGACATAAATATGTAAGCTGCAGTGTAAGCACAAAACTTTTAGTTCAGCCTTTCAGACACTTTTTCCATCTCAATGGACATCAAGTCTTTGCTTCTGCAGGGTTGTGACAATCCTTTGACATCCTTTAAGACCCAATGACCACTGCAATGGACATACTGTANCTACTTGCGACTTTCGACTCTATGACTCTATTTATTGCAAACGATTTCATATCACAAGTTTAATTCTTTCACAAAGGCAAAACTGTAGTTAAAATATCTTCACTTTCAATGCCAATGTATTTAGGCTATCACCGAAAAGTAAATAAACATTCGTTTAGCAACGAAATCAGAACAGTCAGAACGCAAGGTCTACTATCTGCATAAATAAACAATAAAAGCGAGACTTCACAATTTCACGGATACAAAGTTCACTTTAAACTATTCCAAGTCTTTCGTCACGTAGCCAGACTTAATTTTAATTTAGTCAGTGCAAAGAACCGCTTTCAATTTAAATCTTAATTCATGCCTCATTCAGTGCAAAGGGCTCATCATCGATGCCAACAATTTTACACTTCCGATAAGTACGCTTGCATAGCAGATAAAAATGCTTGATTCTGTTGAGTTTTATAGCAGGTACCATTTAAAATAAGAGCAATTGCTGCTCACGCCACATCACGTGACTTTAATCATAAATACGATTAAATCAATGATATTTGCACTTTATGCACCAATATGGGGTTATACCTTCTGGGATTTTGGTACGACACCATCGTCATCACATGTTACGGCTTCTAAACACAGAACTGTTTCCCTCACTTTTATGACGTCACATCGCCTGACATGAGTGCAGCAATGCTTAGATCGCAAATCGATATCGATTTCAAACATCGATATTGAAATTCGATATAGATTATAATACGTTGTTACGTAACTTGTATGTGATTATGTTGGATATAATTGCACTAAAAGAAATTTTGTAATTTAGTTTTATAAAATATAAAAGCTGCAGAAAGAAAACAATGATCCATCTTTATTACCCCACTAGCACAGAAGTAGGTATCAAGCCCATCATTCAATGGGTTAGGTTGGAAAGAGCCGAAGCACGCTAAAAGACAGTTCTCTCCTACTTCACTTTCACAAGATTGCTCAGTTCAACCAGTACACGGGTTTTTACAAAGCCGTTCACCATTACACCTCNGGAATTCATTGGTTCGAATCCTGGGGGCCACTATTCTTAAGATACTTTGTTTAATCTACTTGTGACTTTCAACTCTATTTATTGCAAACAATTTCATATCACAAATTTAATTCTTTCGCAAAGGCAAAACTTTAGTTAAAATATATTCACTTTCAATGCCAATATATTTAGGNTATCACCGAAAATTAAATAAGCATACATTTAGCAACGAAATCAAAACAGTCAGAACGCAAGTTCTACTATCTGCATAAATAAACAATAAAAGCGAGACTTCACAATTTCACGGATACAAAGTTCACTTTAAACTATTCCAAGACTTTCGTCACGTAGGCAGACTTAATTTTAATCTTGTCAGTGTAAAGAACCGCTTTCAATTTAATGTCTATTTCATCTCTCATTCAGTGCAAGGGGCTCTGCATCGATGCCAACAATTTTACACTTCTGGTAAGAACGCTTGCATAGCGAAAAAGAAAATGCTTGATTCTGTTGAGTTTTATAGCAGGTGCCATTTAAAATGAAAGCATCTGTTTCTCACGCCACATCACGTGACTTTAATCGTTAGTACGGTCAAATCAATGGTATTTGCACTTTAAGCATCAATAAGGTGCGGATGGGGTTACACCATCTGGGATTTTGGTACTACACTATCGTGATCACATGTTACGGCTTCTAAACACAAAACTCCAGAACTGTTTCCCTCACTTTTATGACGTCACATCACCTGACATGAGTGCAGCAATGCTTAGATCGCAAATCGATATCGATTTCAAACATCAATATCGATAAATAATATCACATGATTAACTCATTATCAAACACAACGTCACAATCCTACATCGACATCGATTTTCAAACATCGATTTCGAATATCGCTATCGATGCATAAACTAAAAAGTACACGCACGGAATATAGCCTTCAACCATATCTCACACCATATCTATACCAGGCACAAGGGAGAGATAGGGTAAAATTTGACCCTAGGGGCAAAAGAACCATATCAATCGATAGAGCTCAGCGAGCTCTTTCAGAATATATTACTCACTTCGATTACTAGGGCCAAATTTGGCCGTAGGAGCAAATCCTCCCAGCGGGGCTATACTCTCCCTCTTATGTGGAACCGTATTTTTATTTAATTTTGTCATTAAAAACACTCATTGATACTTCCCAAAGGTCGTAAAAAATAGCTCGCATGATTTAGGATCGCAAAAAGAGAAGATGTCACCAGATACACTCACAATAAATTCACGTAAGGCAATTTCTTGTAATGAGAAATAAAACTTGAAAACGAGTGCAAGAAAAAGAAATTCCTTTACTGAAGATTAAACTTTTTATATATTAGTTTGTGTATCAGCAAATGTTTCCATGGAATTTTTTTTTCGCTTGACAGGTTAATAATAATAGTTTATTTTAAAATAAAAAGCCTACTCGCATGTTCTAAGGCACATATTTTTCAGCCGTAGTAATTCAAAAAATATCAAACCAAAAAAACTTTTCCATAAAAAAAATGAATAACACACAAATACTTGTCGCTACTGAAGTGAAAAGAAGGATCAGTAATATTTTTCGATGTTTGTGTTACGTTGAAAAGGGTAAAGAAAAAAGAACGAAAGGATATACAACAATCCCTTATTGAAACCAACTACTTCAATTTAGACGGAAAATCCTTTCCGTTTGTCGATTATCAATACTTCCGACTTTGATAATCTGTTATCATTTTTAGACATAAATAAAATGCGTACACAGTTATACGATGAAGCGTACGATATAATGCTATTTTTCTTTGAAATACTGTCTTTATTAAACCATAATTTTACAACACGAATTTTTAAGTCAATCGCGTGTAATAGATAAATCTAAATTTAAGCTCCCAAATTAGAGTACCTCATTTTTTGTAAAATGCATACAAATTATTTTCTACATTATGAAAAAGAATACTANTGCAAAGTAATGTTACATGAACACCCTTGATANATTTGGATGCTTGAAAANGAAAATATAATATATATTAGGTACAATTTCATATTTATTGAGTCTATCTGAGAAAGTCCCTGCTGTAATTGTAGCTTAATAGCACAACGTAAACTATTATGAAGTTTATTTTTATCTTCGTTAGTTGTTTTTCATTAATACTATTAGTATATTGGCTAGAAATATACAGGGTGTTTAAAAAATGTGTACCAAAAATTGGAGAGCGTGTTCTTTGGACCCAATAATGTTATTAACATTTTNAGTGGTAATGTAGTCTGCCGCGCACAATGTGGCAACACCGTTCACGGCGTCCTTCAAATCGTAAACAGCTCGAGGTGCTTTCGCTGAGCTGTCAATACTAAAGTTATTTTAATCTGACTGTAGATTTGTTTTAGGTCGGTACGAGAGGATGGATAGTGTGTTCAAGATGTTATTTAAGGTAGGTTGGGAACCTTCCAATGAATTTCGTCAATCATGTAGAATTAAGGGATTGTAACAGTTATCCAGTTCTCATTGTCAGCTAAATGCAGTTTAGAGGTTATACCTTACATAGCTAGGCGTGACCATGAGGATAAAATAAAGGGAACCAGATATAAGACTAAATTATACTTTTGGTTCTTCTCCCCCAGGACAATTCAAAATTGTAATCGCTTAAAACTCAGCAATGCTGAGCTCCGAAACTAGGTAGAAATGTCTCGAGTGCAATCACAACAAATTTTTTTAGTTAGTTCTGGTTAAAGTAAGGTGAAATCGGTTAAACAAGCCGTACAAAACATAATTTGTACCATATAACAGTTATAATTCAATCGCTTAAGTTAAGTCTATATTGACAGGAAATATAGTCTTGACTTTAGCGATTTAATTGTAAATGTTGTATGGTACAAGTTATGTTATGTACGGCTTGTTTAGCCGATTTCACCTAACTTTAACCAGAACTAACTAAAAAAGGTTTTTGTGATTAGACTCGAGACATTTCTACCTAGTTTTGGAGCTCAGCATTGCTCGAATCTATAACATATCGGGCTGTCTTACCCACTGCCACATAACATTATGATATTTGCAGGGTAAGATTTATATGTAGGTACATAGTAAAATAAACTGGCTGGTAAAATTTATACTTCAACATTTCTTAAGCGTTTAGAGAATGAAGTAAAGAAATTTAACACACAATATGCACGCCATTTCCGTAAGTCCATCTCTGTCTGCCGTGACTTTGAACTCAGACATGTAATTACTAAATTTGATCAAACTTCAGGAACTAGTGAATTGACTGCTTTAAGACAACATGTGACTAGAACTGTAATCACGTTCTACAACTAGAACGTAATGTGTCACATTCCTCACATATACATAACATGGGTAATATATTATTAAGTAATTTAACAATGTTGTATAAAAGGTAAAGTAGCAAAAATCATTAACCGATGAATAGTTTGATCGCTATATTCAAAAATGTAATTGAAATGCATATTTTCTGCCCCTACACGAGTTTTGGCTACTTTTGTTGAACATTTTTTATTTACATTACATATTTAGTAGTGGTGGGTCGAAGGTTCATCTGTCGAACTTTTTGGTTCATATANATAGAGTTCGCGAACTTTTGCGAACCCGGGTTCGAATTTTAAAATTTTACAAAGGAACTTTTTGTTAGTGGTGGGTCGAAGGTTCGTCTGTCGAACCGGACCGAACCCTAAGGGTTCGGTTTGGGTTCGAAGGTAGAACTTTTTGGTAAGTTCGGTTCGAGTTCGGTGCGGATGCAAAAACCAGGGNTCGCTCCATTTAATGAGAGTCTGTTCTAATTTTGTAATATTGTTTACGTATTCTGATAAATGAGTTTCGTTTTTGGTTGCCGTCACAACCTCACTTCAATCAAAAAGAGGAGAAGAGGGTTTGGTTTGTTCAGAAACTTTTTAATACAACCATCCAACCAGCCTTTGAAATTAGTAATTACTTTCCTTGAAGCCATAAAGAAATTGAACAGTATGGAGCCCCCTCTATCGACTTGGCTTTTGGCTTTGTGCGTTAACTTCGTCTTCGTTAAAGAAATAAATACAAAATGTTTATTGACTGCGGATAATTTTGTTAAATTTTATACTTTAGAATTTATATGAAACCTTAATTTAATTTATAAGTGCATCCTGACGAAAACAATTTTATAATCCGTACTACAACTTTAAAGGTAGTGAAATAATAAAAGTACCTTGGCGTATTTTTTGGTGATGACCTTTAATAAAATTATCATACAAGTGACATTTTAGGTAAGGCGCTACGTACTCTTCTATTTCTTCCGAGTGTCTTTGTTCGATGCTCGCAACATGTTNAACAAATTGAGTATAATACACTACTCGTATTGCCTATCATCCAATGCTGTAGACGGTTACCCTTGTGCACAGGGGACACCCCTCTACATTATATGTTAAATTCATATTANCACTAATTAAGAAACATGAAATCAACCAGTTTTTGGAACCACAAGAAAAATACCTCCATTAACATACCTTGACTAAGCAAAATTCCTTGTCCGTGTGGAAAAGTCTACGTTGGTGAAATCGGCAGAACCATCACAACCACGATTAAAGAACACATAAGACTTCAATAGCCAACCGAATCTGCAGTAGGCCTAACAGAACATTCATCATTATGTCCACATGTGATAAGTTTCGACAAACAGCTGTGCTGGCAAAAACTACAAAGCCCCGTCAACGACTCATTCGAGTATCCGCGAAGATACAAAAAAATTGTATCGACAAGATGGATATTTGTTACAACATTATGGATTAGTTTGGCTATTTTTATTTTATGGTCCCACGCTTCTGACTATGATGGTCTAATGAGGACCCAATCGGCGTCGTAACGACGCTTCAAAATAATATAATTTTGCCACTCACATGACACGTAACCGGTGGGTTCTTTTACATCAAGCACTTTTCGATGGTGCCCCATTTTTTACGTCCCTCCCGGAAGATGCCTGTGATCATACCCTATTGCGGAGTGCTTCACAGGCAGACTCGTAGGATAACCCTTTAATCTCAACGCTAGAAGTCAGCCCCGGGATTTGAACCCGGGACCTCACGATCAGGAGGCGAGTCCTCTACCATTAAGCTGACGAACCGGACCGAACCCTAAGGGTTCGGTTTGGGTTCGAAGGTAGAACTTTTTGGTAAGTTCGGTTCGAGTTCGGTGCGGATGCAAAAACCAGGGTTCGACCCACCCCTAATATTTAGCAAGCCACTAATATACCCTCTCTGACGTCTAAGTGAAAGAAGTGTAGTGATATTTTTGCGTACGGTGACTTCTTTCTGCGTAAAGTGACCTCCTATTTTGTTAAAGTTTCAGTCAAAGAAATAAAAAAATGTAAAACCATTATTGCACACGTAATTTTATAACGTTTCTTGTAAGGTAATGTATATTTTTATAAATGGTCTATCAGAAATATATTCAGGAATTGAAACAAACTTTACGAAAAAATCGTACAGTGTTACCACACATTTTCGTCTCAGAAATAAATAATAAGTCTGCACCTAAAGTCCTTCGGCAAGATTTTTTATCACTCGAAGCTTTAACAATTTTTATTCCAATGTAAAGCTAATATTAAACATAATCACTAGTATGTATAACAAAATAAGTTAATATTAAAATGTATTTCCAATGTAGATAAAAGTGGCTCTCAAATGCTTATGGAATGTAACAAAATCGATTTTATGTCGGTATTTCATTAGACTTGCGTGTCACTATCCCTAAGTGCTGAACACCTGATTGAATAGTGTGGCATGTAAAGACAGCACGTGATAAATAGATCAACGCTACTAACGTTTCATCGACTCGAACGCTTTAAATTTATGGTACCGTTGCCATTCGGCAATGCAATATTTTAATGTCAGTGTTAGAGGTGTGGACTGCTTAAAATACTAGTGTTAATACTAACATACACAGTTCGTTTCCAGTGTATTACAGATCGTGAAGAACTGTAAATAATAGCGCTGAATTTCAGGCTAGAGATTTCAAGGCCGTTGTGTATATTGGTGTTAATTGTTATGGGGATGTTATACCATGTTATAAGTTTGGATCACTACTTAAGATACATGAAATCAAACCAGTTTTAAGTTTGGATCACTACTTAAGAAACATAAAATCAACCCAGTTTTAAGTTTGGATCACTACTTAAGAAACATGAAATCAAACCAGTTTTAAGTTTGGATCACTGCTTAAGAAACATGAAATCAAACCAGTTTTAAGTTTGGATCACTGCTTAAGACACATGAAATCAACCCAGTTATAAGTTTGGATAACTGCTT
>KZ874233.1:27016-38397 GCA_003456935.1 Machilis hrabei
TTTACTTTGGAAATGAATCTCCCNATTTACTACTACACGTTGCCGAGGAAGCAGCTAGTACGACAGACTACAAAGAGTTATGCAACCATTTCCATGAATTACTTTTACATTACAGTGCATCTATCATACTAAAGGACGTTAATAGCATAAAAAAAAGCCAGTCACAGTTGTGGAATTCAGAATTGCTATCTGCAATGTTTTGCAAACTTAGTCGTGCTTAAGTTTTAACAAAAGGTCCGAAAATGCCGTTGCCTTTCTTGTGTAACTTACATTCAATGCAATATTCACTCATTTCATAGAAAGAGTTCAGCGTGAAAGTGTTCAGTTCTGTAGTAAGATGATATGACGTTTAGGGGCGCGTCGACGGCCTAGGTCATTTCTGTAGTAAGAGGAGTTTCTTCCAGCAGTGTGGTTTAACTCTGCAGATATGCATTTCCGTACCCATGCTCGTTCAAGTTTATTTCAATCCTTTCACCCGAAATTTTACCACACCTCTTGCAATCACCCTGTATAAACAGCTGAAGTGTAAGAGCTGGGCACCATTTAGAGTAAATATCAAAACTATCAGCCTCTAGCCAAATAAAAATAGTACGCAAAATGCTTTACGGACACATTCTTTTACTGAATATGTCTTAGACTTCGCACATGCAATTTCTCAATTTTTTTATTGCAAAAATTTAGTTTATATTTTCCAGGAAATTTAAACTTACCAATGGATTTTCCTTGTAACCTTGTGCAACGATAACTATTGTTCCTGTTGGCACCCTTAAAGTAGCTGCAGCTTGAACATCAGCAGTCATCTCCGAATACACTTCGTCAAAATGAGTGCCAATCCATTTATAAATACTGAAAAAATAAAGTTAAACACGAGTAGAAACTAACACCGCCATATTTTTAAAGCTGATAAATATAATCTGAAGCTATTCTCGCGTAGAGTTAATGTTGAGAGTACACAAATTATTTTTTGGTATTGTCGATTTAGACAAGAATATAGACNTAAATTTTTCTACAGTTTACAATTTCAGGCTGTTTTAGAGAAAGCAGCTATACTCCTTTCGATTCTTCATCTAATAAATCTTGTTAAGATTTACAGACCGGTTTTAAGGCACATCGCCTTATGAAGAAGTGTCCCATTCAAACGATTATCCTGCAATGGATATTTACACAGACTGGAGCAGCTCCTAGAAACAATTTGTGTAGCGAGTCTCATGTTTGATGCACTGCAATCAACACCATACGACTTTTAAAGGCGATTGTTAAATCTGCCATTGTTGCCCATACAGTTGTTTTGAACCCTAATTGAGAAAATACTAATTTACAACTTTAAAAAACAGTTAGAACCATTAAAACTGGTAGCAATGTTAAATACACCAAAATTCATTGATATCCATGCTAATATACCTGCCCTAAAAGCACAATCCCGTATCAGTATATAAAGGCCTACTTTGTGTTCCTCAATGGTTCTTTTCTTTCCATTTCCCCTCCCTTTCCTTTAAATCTGAAAGGAAAGGCAATTTACTTGCGTACGCGACGTAATTATTATAAATGTAAAGATTAGCAAGACTGAAAGTTCTTTCAGTCTTGCTAAAGTATCATAAAGATTTAATACTCGAAAACGGCACGTTTATATCAGGATTTGATTCTAACTTTAAAATTATCAGTAACTTTGCCCACTACAAAGAGTAGTCAAGAGCCCGAAATCAATTTTACAAGACAAATACTATAATTATAAACATAATGTTAGATTATGTTGTTGTCGTTTTCATGATCCCACGCTTCTGGCTGCGATTGTCTAATGGAGACCGCATCCGTGTTTTGCCACTCTCGACACATTGCCTGTGAAGCATGTAACTGGCCGACTCTTAGGGTAACCCTTTATAATCAGAGTTAGGAGTCCGCCCCGAGATTTGAACCCGGGACCTCCCAATCAGGAGGCGATCACTACCATTTAGTCATCCTGTCAGTTTTTCTGTAAATACTGCTGTGGTACTCTAATTTGCAATTCTGCGCTTGCAGACTTAAGATGTCAGTCAATACGTAAGGACTTCTACAAAATATTAGTGCAGAGAACAAAAATATATGAAACCAATCCTTTCAAAGAAAAATCTATAAAAATCAAAGTCTTAAACCAAACTTTACGAGTATCTAATCACTTTCTTTCTAAATTAAAACTCCATAAATTATTTGTATACTGTACCTGTAGGAGTTTTCTTGAGGGTTAATTTAACCAGTCCGGTGTATCTGATCGACGACTTTAAAGACACGAAAAACACAAAGGGATCTCCATACTCATCAGAAAACAAGTTCAACTCTACCACCTCATCGTAGTCGTCGAGCAGAATCGTTGCTACTTTCCGAAAAAGTCCACTTTCGTCGAAGGTGTAGACGAACATCTCATTCTATAAGTCATAAGTAACAATTACATTAGCATTTAGTATTTTAATCATTTGTCTTTAATGATTAATGTAGCAAGTGCTTTGTACTTAACGTAGACTTTATCGGTGATCTATAAATAACTTCCAAATTCTTACAAGTTGGCAGATTCCTTAGTTTTCACTGTTATTTTTAACTATATTAATTTACTTAATTTGCAAAATTTGTCTCAAATATTATAGAAGTTGGAATATTAACAACCATATATAAAATTGTAACTTAACGGAGTCCACATCTTTAATTTTTCAAAAGTTCCCTACACTTCCTCTTACCGATTACATTTTTCTAACCTTCTCGGCTTATCAGATCCTAGAAAAACGTAGTTTTTTTTAAGTTTAGATCTTAATTTATCCATATTTAGCAAGCTGCATTTCCGAGATTTATATTTTAATGAATTTAATGTGTTCATTCAATACGAAAAGCAATATAGAGTAAATAGTTTTGCACAAAAAATTACANCTGGTGTACGTTTAGTTATTACTAAGGGTCATCTACTTCTATCTACCACGTGAAGACAAATTATGCAGCTTTGTTTTCAGTAACATCAATCAAGTTTAAAAGTTTAAGTTATTGGGTATGGATAAGGAGCAATCACTGCTACTTTAAAACTCCTACTCCCAAATAGTAACAGCTTTCACCGCTTTTTATTAGCATCGTTTCCCACCTCCAGTCTCTGGACACTATTTGTAAACGTAAATTTAAAGCTTAAGACTTAATATATTTAAATTCTACTAAAGGCTTCTTGGCTACTTACTAAGATGGGACTATTTCGTGACCTTGTTTATCGTTGACGAGAATTAGGAAGCAGTCTCCGCTCTGTTGGAAAAATTCTGCAGCTCTAGTATATCCAAAGCTTTTGATGGTCTGAACAAGTGTCATTCTACTGCTGGAATCTTCATTAGTCACCGAATGAATTTGACAGTAGCCACGTGGATAACATGCGAGGACAAAAAGGACGCCTCCATATTCAGTGGTCTGAAATGTAGATGGGTTATTAAGTAGCTACAAGTTCATAGCAACCACAAGGTTTGTTGCAAGTACAACTACATTTTTTATACCATTCCTCTAGTTTTTCAACGTTGTTTATGCAGCCTAAAGTGTAAAAACAAAATTTACATCTTTCATACAAATTGGCAGTTAGCCAGTTTTGTTGTAGCGCTTCACAATACCAAACAAGTTTAAACAGTCTACCAATTCTAATATGCAAATTAATAAATTGACAAATATTCATACTACTTTCACATCCATTGTCTGGTTAGCTCTACTTGCAACGTTTCGAGATGCCTGATGAAGAGAATATATATCTTTCGAAACGTTGCAAGTAGATCCATCCAGGCAATGGATACAGTCAAAGTGGAAAAGTTTCTACCAGTCCTATGAAGACAATTCATATCAATGGCCAGTATTTTTATAACTTACGCTAGGCCTATATTTATCACCTAAAATTTCAGTACGAGTAACATACCATTAAAGTTACAATATGGATAGGAGCCTCAGCATTCTATTTAAGAGGTGTGGTTTTAATATACATTACAATCATTTAATGTTAGGTCTATAGTTCGACAAAAAATTTTAGATTTCTAATATTTAATATACTATCCAATATTCTATAAAATTTCAGGAGTACAGATTTTACAGCTATACAATTAATGTAAAGTGCCTATACAGTACCAGCATCTATTCTGTCGTATCCAAACGAAGCGTAGCTCAAAATTTCGTTTCGCTCAAAACGCAAAATTTCGTTCACTTACCAAGCTACGAAAAATTAAATTCGCTATTACGTCTTTCAGGCAAAGCCTGAAAGACGTAGCGAATTTAATTTTTCGTAGNGCACATGCAATTTCTCAATTTTTTTTATTGCAAAAATTTAGTTTATATTTTCCAGGAAATTTAAACTTACCAATGGGTTTTCCTTGTAGCCTTGTGCAACGATAACTATTGTTCCTGTTGGCACCCTTAAAGTAGCTGCAGCTTGAACATCAGCAGTCATCTCCGAATACACTTCGTCAAAATGAGTGCCAATCCATTTATAAATACTGAAAAAATAAAGTTAAACACGAGTAGAAACTAACACCGCCATATTTTTAAAGCTGATAAATATAATCTGAAGCTATTCTCGCGTAGAGTTAATGTTGAGAGTACACAAATTATTTTTTGGTATTGTCGATTTAGACAAGAATATAGACNGGTTTATTTTGCAAACACCCTTTTAGAAGCCCTTTCCATTTTGAACGTTTCGACACTGAGCGTTGCTCGTTTAAACTCTAGAATTAAATTACGAATGTAATGAAGGGTGCTATAAAAATCATGTTTAAATATAAAACAATCCACAAACCAGCGATTTTGATATTACAATCCTAATGACCGATGAAGACTTAGAGAAACGGATAAATTGTGCAACACATCCTGTTAAACTTCAGCTAAATACACAAACCTTACAGTACCAGCATCGATTCTGTCATATCCAAACGAAGCGTAGCGCGAAATTTCGTTTCGCTTAAAACGCACATTTTCGTTCATTAACCAAGTAATAGCGAATTTAATTTTTCGTAGCTTGGTAAGTGAACGAAATTTTGCGTTTTAAGCGAAAAAAAATTTCGCGCTACGCTTCGTTTGGATATGACAGAATCGATGCTGGTACTGTAGTTTTAGGCCTTTCCATTTTGAAATTGTACAAAAAGATGGTTCATTGCTACGAGTTTATAATCCTACTTTTCTTTCATCTTAGTTCTAATCATAACCTCGTCTGGGTTCTTGTATATCCAACACAGATGGTATCCCACTTTAAATAACCGCTCCTTGAACGATGTCAAAGATTACACATTAACGTCGAGTCTGTAACAGGCAGACGTAAGAAAACCCTTTCCACACAGGGCTAAGAGTGTACCCCGATGTTTGAGCCCGGGACTCCCGATCGGGAAGCAAGGACTTACATTAAGCTAACATATCCGTTTAAAATTGTGCGGTTCCCTTATATAGGAGAGATTTGAAGCTCAATCAGTGCTAATCATTAACATGAAGTTACACATTTCAGAGCTGTGCTAAACAAAACTTTATTACAAAGCAAAATCTGCAACTATTTACACATGTTCAGTTACTTCACGACCTTTATTTTCTTACTCTGATAAATGAAAACTGGTCGACAACGTTGGTGAGGTGATAGGCTTCCTCCAGTTCGGTACTGGTAACGTCATACTCTGTGAAGCGAAGAATGCTGACATCAGCTGCCAAGAATGCATAGCCACCATATTGGAAAGTGGCAAGAACCTGCGCCTCAATTCTGCTGCTCCAAGGATCAGACCACGTCACCTGAAGCCCTTGATAGTCTGAAAATTTTCATCTAAACTTTAATTCTGAACAAAATACTACAAATATAAGCTACTGTTTAGATTATAGACAGTTAAGTCAACTATAAGTACTTTCCTATAGCCTTTAAACACTAAAATTAGGACTGCATAATTAGTGCCGATTTACTTAATCTTTACAATGCATTTCTCTAGATTACGTTTCTGGATGGTAGAAAATATTTTTTTAATTACAAAAAAATAATTATCCGTCAAAAGGAGGTGCATAGATTGTCTACATCAGTGGGGGCTACAGCTATTACCGTCAAAGAACGGGACTGCTGGCAGTGTTCAGTTTACCAAATAAAGCAGCACTTTTCCTCTATACCAACATTTTTCTAAGTGACCTATGAAGAATTGCGAAACTGCATTCATCCGACATGTCCAGTGACGTAGTAACCCTATTCAGGCTCATCAGAACTCCGGGAGTTATGTATAGAGTTTAGTATGCTTATAGACCTTTGGGCGCCTGATGTGGTTTCGCATGGCTTCCTAAGTGAAGTTTAAGTGGTCGCCAAGCTATACACATTAGGGTACAGTTCTCCATACAAGTTGTCACTTCACTTTTTACCTTCCATTATAAGCCTTAACATATTGAATGACGCTATATCACAAAAAATTACACTATTCAAAAACTAAGTCAATAAGACGAAGAATATATACAACAACCATTTGTAATGTTTCACAAGTTTACGCAAGATCTGCAAGTTATAGGCTTAAGTTATTAAACCTCTTTTAAACCACTCCTGAACGCAGCATTTTCAATTCTCAGCTTGCTCTTGGATTATGGTCCCACGGTTATGACACCTCAGGTCTAATGGATGATGTGACTTTTAGGGGCGCGTCGACGGCCTAGGTCATTTGCGAGGTCTAATGGATGATGTTGTGAGGTTTTAGGGCACGTCGACGGCTGAGGTCATTAGCGCCCATCGAACTCTAATCAAGCGGTGGCATTCAGGCCCTAAAGCCTATTTCAGACACAAACTGCAGGACCCTGTCGATAATCGTAGGGTCATCCTAGAGGTCTAATGGAGACCCCCATCCGCGTCGTAACGACGCTTCAAGATAATTGAATGTTGCCAGCCACTCGACACACAGCCGGAATTGAATTGAATGGTTAAGATTTAAGGGCTCGTCGACTTTGTTAAAGTCATTAGAAACACAACTATTGAAACTATTGGCGAAAATACTATATCTGGTTTAGAGACCAGATTCTTTAAGAAATGCGAGAAGGCGGGAAACTAACGGCGTTATCGGAGAATGCAGTTGCAACAGTCATATGCGACACACAGCAGGATGCGAGTTCTTTTACATCGAACACATCGATGGACCCTCTTTTACATCGAACACATCGATGGGACCCTCTTTTAACGTGCCTCCCGGAACACGCCTACCATCATACCTTAGCGTGGAGTGCTTCACAGGCAGACTCTTAGGATAACCCTTTTTTACCCAGGGCTAGGAGCCGGCCCGGGGTTTTGAACTCGGGACCTCCCAATCAGGAGAAGAGAACTAACCACTACGCCAACCTGTCTGTTTGCCGTTTTAGGATTTCGGATAAACATATCCCGACTATCTGCTATCCTACCTGTAGACACTAAGATTTCATCGTTAATTTCTTGAAATAGTGTCAGCCAGTGCTAGACTGCTTATTTAATCAATCCGTCGAACAAGTCCAGAACTGCGAATACCGCGTCAACAGTGGATAAAACGTTTCACAAGAGGCCCAAACTTCACGCCTATAAATGGCAAACCTTACAAAAATTTCTATGAATAACCACCAACGAGTAACATTTACCGTAGACACGTTTTACCATTTTGATCAATATAATTCGTTTAAAAATCAAGCGACATTCCATCCGTCAGGCAAATAAAACCGACAACTGCCGTATGTGATCAGAAAATTACTCCATAAACATTTCTGGTGCAGTGTTACTTATTGCCGAAAACAGTTTTAAGCTACAGTACGAGCATTGATTCTGTCATATCCAAACTAAGCGTAGCGCGAAATTTAGTTTCGCTTAACACAAATTTTCGTTCACTTACCAAGCTACGAAAAATTAAATTCGCTACGTCTTTCAGGCGAAGCCTGAAAGACGTATTAGCGAATTTAATTTTTCGTAGCTTGGTAAGTGAACGAAAATTTGCGTTTTAAGCGAAACGAAATTTTGCGCTACGCTTCGTTTGGATATGACAGAATCGATGCTGGTACTGTATTAGCGAATTTAATTTTTCGTAGCTTGGTAAGTGAACGAAAATTTGCGTTTTAAGCGAAACGAAATTTTGCGCTACGCTTCGTTTGGATATGACAGAATCGATGCTGGTACTGTATTTTACTCACTTGTGACGTATTAGCGAATTTAATTTTTCGTAGCTTGGTAAGTGAACGAAAATTTGCGTTTTAAGCGAAACGAAATTTTGCGCTACGCTTAGTTTGGATATGACAAAATCAATGCTGGTACTGTACTTCTGTACGTTTTGAAAATTTCCAATACTGCTGACGCATAATGCCAACTTTACTGCATACTAACATAGATTGATTTGTTTATCGAATTTTTTTCAGTTTGTTTCTCGACAATATCTGGGACTCTGGTAAAGTCAACGTGACAGACTTACACGCAGTCATATTGGCTCTTCAGTTTATTGGTAATGTTTGCAATAAAACTAGTGCACCGTTGCCTGGTTATGTTAAATAAAATCATGTCCCGCTCAGGCCGAAATCATCATATTGCATCACTAGCCCCTTTCAAAAATGCAATCAAAATAATATCCTACACTGGTCTAGTTATCAAATGATTTGTGGTCAATTTTTTTTTTTTACATCTTACAGTAGTCTTTCAAAAGGTGGGCCTATAACTACTCCTTGCCTCCAATTGCGAAAAATAAGTAGATCGGCCTTAGTTTAGTCTTGTTCAAACCATGATTAAATATAGGTTCCTTAACAAACGGTACTGGTTTGAACATAAAGTTTATTTAGCAAAAGTTTAGCATTACGATTGACACGAGCCAGCAATAGGTTTGGAAGGGGTTTATAAATTTCATTGCTTCATCTATAGAAATTTTACATAGTTTTGATTTAGGGATACCTGTTACCCTGATCTAGCTCCTTTGAGCCCAAAATAGTTTAAAACTGGATCACAACCACGAGTTTCGGGCACACTAGCGCAAGTCTGAGGCTATTGACGACAGGCGATGTTGCACGATTTAGCTAGCAGCTGTACGTAGTTTTACCACGCGTGAAAATTTATAGTTTCACTGAAATCAAGAACAGCTCTTATAAGTTTGTGAAACCATGCCATTTTACAGAATAAAGTTTATTTCTGTCAGCCATTTTTATTAAATCCCTTTCCATAGAACAAACCCGTGCATTACGCTTCTGGACAACCGTTTTTTGGCAAATAACGTTCACACTCGAGTCTACAATTAAGCAGTCTTTGATCGTTGACTGACTGTAAATGAAAGACATTAAATAAGGTTTAAATTTCGTTTTCCATGGACTACGCCAATCTCTTACCTCGTTTTCTGCGGACACTACTCTGAAGAACTGTTTTTGTTAAATTTAATTTCATTTCTTGGATTTTCTTGTGTATAAACGCTTGTAGCTCCGACTTGGGTGGTGGAAATGTAACATTAGTTCCAACACCCATGACGTCACTTGCTTGTCCCGCCATCATTGTTGCCGTTGTAAGGGCAGCAAGCAACATCAGCAGCATCACCGCCATTGACACGTACAGACGCTGAAAAAAAAAAAAACAAGTTTAGTCAATCCAAAACCGTAAATACTATTATAAAGGAAAGTCACGTATTGTTATGCAACAGTACACATCGGACGGTATAACCTAAACGCAAGATTAACTTCAAAAGCTGTAATTTTACCGCAGAACTATGATCAAAGGAGTTTGTATACAACATGCAAAAGCTTAACCAATGTCAGAAGCATCATTGGACGGCGTGATGTGGATGATGACACGAGGTTTTAGGCCATGTCGACTTCCAAGGTCATTAGTGCCCGTCCGTATATTTACTTTTTCAGTATTCCAGATTCTGACCTGGTTATAAAAATGAATGTCTTGCAAGAATCTTAGCACTGTCCAACTCAATGCTGTCATCAGCAAGCATTTCTGATAGTCCCCCTTTGGATCGTAGCGTCTACGGATGACCATTAATCTGGAGCATTCTATGAGAATATGGCGTGATGTGGAGGTTAAACATTTTAAATTTGAAAGAACGAAATTACGATTTAACCATAAATGGTTTAATTTTTACGGTAACTAATCAGTTCAAGACCATGGCTAAATATGTTCTAACAAGGCCGATTTCTTAGCAGAATACTGTGGCAGCAAGTAATTTACAAGGGAAGTTATTCAATTTCTTATCTCACTGTATGGACATTTTATACCATTGCAACAGAACCCTTTCGGACAAGTTTATGCCGATTTTTATTCAGCTGTCCCCTAAATAAATTTCATTGGCATTATTAAACTGGTTTAGAAGTTGTGTGTAGAGTGTCCTCCACTTCACACCCCAGGGACCCCCCGACATTTTTGTTAATACTACTGCAAACATTTTATACACACCACAATACGTTTCACAAATTTATTTAATTTCGCGACATAAAATCTGAAACAATATTAACATAGTACACTACTTACGTTTACCGCATCAATACCTTTAATTCTAACGACATTTTAGACCAGCCAAACCATTAGACTCCTTCACATCGATTGATCATTCTCGTCGCTAATGTAAATTATTTAACACCCACGCTTTATACAGTATTAAGCTCATATCCTGCCGACGACGAGTAATTTTAAGCTGCATTTGCGCGGTTCACTTTGAATAATCACTTTTGATGCATCATTCGCAATAAAATCAACGGATGAACAAATACGTTTATACTGTTCATCAAAATTGTACCTCCGCATTCACTTCAAGATGGTGGAAACTAATGATGCGTGATACTCCTTTCGTTTAAAAGCCATAGCCAATTCTGTTACATCAAAATAAAACCGCAAAGTTCACCGGAACAGACCTAGTCGCCACACAGCGCAAACAGCAAGAGTTCACTGCCGATGAACGACAGGCCATCTCCTGTTTATGCTGTTCATTTACGATGATCCAACCAGAGTGATTCATCAAAAGTGAACAAAAGTTCGATATGGTGAACACCGTTCATCCTTCATTGTGACCACTGAAGGAATCAATTGTTTACACGATTCATTTACAGCAATTCATCCAAAGCGATTACCAAAATTAAACCGTAAAAATTTAACTAACGTCCTTTTGCTGGCCAAGGTCGTTACAGATATTTAACGAACGTACCGCCAATGTATGGGGAATGTTGATTATATGTTTGATATACGTTGACTAGAAACTGCAATAAAACTGCACCAAGCCAGGGTAGGTATTCAATTAATAATCGGGCACTTGTTTCCTGCGTCTACTCACATACAACTGCATTAGATTAAAGTTCCCGAGTCATTTCCAATTCTAATACAGGCACTGTAAACACAAGTATACGCCTTTTCAGAGGACTGTCCTTTATATAATTGCACACCTATCCAATACTCTAACCACAACTTTTGTAGAGTTGGTTAATTAACG
>KZ874235.1:18234-28937 GCA_003456935.1 Machilis hrabei
GTTTGTTTGAATGCCTGCAGAGGCACTACGAAGTAGACGGGAAAATCTTTGCCTCAAAGACTGCAAAAAACGATAGTTATGCCTTTTTTGGATTAATAAATACATGAATGATATGTCTGAATCTGTAGAAACATTGGCTAATTTAAATCCTATATGCCATTGCAAAAATAAACAGTTGAACTTTCACTTAACTGTCGAAAATCTGACACAATTAGTGAAAAACTTAATTGATTTGATATTTAATTATGATTTCACTAAAGGCAAATTTCTTATTTTTAAAATGTAAAAAATGAACAACTTATTAATTTTTGCAGTCTCATAGTTATTCTAGGTTTTTAGTAAACGTGTTTAAAAAATGAGCATGTATACAGTTGGCTGTGATAAAGCGCCCTGAAAACACAATTGCATAAATTTAAAGTCTATATTCAAACCAATTTAAAGCTTAGAAAAGAGAAAAATGTGTAATAGCAACCCTACCCAAATTAATAACTTAAATTAGAACAGCATGCGACCTACTTTTAGTAGGAAGTGAATAACCATGGCGAGTGTGACTGTTCTTCTAAAGAAGTTGGTTTTCAAGTTGGTTTGTCAACAGCACTGTGGCGACTGGGTGTTTCAATTTGTTGCGTACTTTTCTGTTCAGAATGTAGTTAGCGGTGGTCCATTAATAGAAAGAAAAAGTAGGTTATTTAAAGTGCTAATGTTCATATGGTTACGAATGTCTGCTAAATCCTTGCTCGCGTAGATATGATAATTTAGCGCTGGTGGTGGTTAAACACTGGGATTGTACACCCGAAAGTCTTTTGAAATGGATACAGTTTCTCTGATCTCTTGTTTTACACAAACGAATAATGGAGTCGTCACCAAATATGAAGCGCTCACACTCGTCTGCTTGCCAGGAAGCANAATTCAACACAAATGCATCTAGAAAAAAATTATTGTTTTCAAAGCGGTTATTCAAATAGTCTATCAAACATTGTATGAATTGACTTAAAAAGTTGCAAATTTCTCACGCTCCAGAGCAGTTGGCTGAGTTATTGCTCAACTTTGAAATGTTTTCCATTCTTCATATTCTGAAATTACCTTTTGCATACGAGGTGAATGTAATTAATGTCTTCAGTACATGGAGTGATTTCACTGCTACTACAAATTCTTGTTTCACACTAATTGCCGAAGAACTTCTGTTTTGCAGGAGTCCTTTTAAAATATTAAACACGACGTATACCATGATGAGTTCCANCACAAATATCGATTTAGTAATCTTTTTTTTTTTTTTGCATACATCAAACTTCGTTCTTTCTCATACTTTACGCGAGACATCACTGCTACATCTTACAAATAGCGATTCCAACGACTGGTAGCTTTCCCATAGTGCTCGAACAGAATTCAGAGACAAGGCATCCCATCGTATATCAAAGACACGCCCAATTTTTAAAACATTGGCAGAAAGATCTGATTACACATTTTGAAGTCCCCTCTGATTTTTAGGACGCTGTGAAAATACTGCATCTAGTGTGTCTATAAACATCTATAAATAGTGAACACCAGTTATGGAACGTAAAACATCGTGAACTGCAAGCTCAAGTTTGTGATTCATACAATAAATCTCTACTAGGTCACTGTCTAAATAATTACGTAAACGTGTGGTCACATCCTTGTAGATGCCTTGCATTGTAGCTGCACCATCTGTGGCCAATCCTACAAGTCTGCTTTGGAGAATGGCCTTCGTAATTCCGTACTTTGCTAAACTAGTTAATAATGCGACTTTTATTGCTTCTCCATTCATTTCTTGTAATTTGCCTATATTCAAAAAGTAATTGCAAACTCTACCTTCAAAGTTAATGCGTAGGTACACAATTAAATAAGATTCATTAGGAAAGGTTGAACTTTCATCTATCATGATGCTGAATATTTTGTTTGATTCTATTACGTATTTCGCAAGTTCATTTGTCATTTCTTTGGCAAAGAACATAAACATATTTCAACATGAATGGTCAGAATGAAGCATACTTCCAATTGAAACTCCGTTTAATTTTTGAATGGACGGATGAATCTTAAATGATAAATTTTCCTTTGCCAACATATACGNTGTACGCATCACACAGGCAGTTTTAAACACTTTCTCCTTTTTCTGGTGCTGCCAGAGATCAAAGTTTTTTTCTACGGAGTCTTGGATAAGTCCTTTCTTTCGCTCTTCTAAAATGTCTAAACATTTTAGATGCGATTTGCCATGGTCGCCAATTATTTCATTTAGTTTTTTGGAACTGTTTGCTGAAACGCCATCAATGAAAGCGTTATCAATACGCACACACTCCATTTTTCAAAATATAAACAATATTTGTATCATTCACTACTAACTATGGTATATTTTTTGCCACCTTTGGAAACGAATTATGTCAACACAATTGCCAACCTCAATAGTAGAACTTGTTTCAAACGTGAGTAGAGGGAAAAGTGCTGATCCTGCTACCGCTCACTCCCGGGCCCACCGCTCACCCCCGTTGACGTCATGATCCATTTTTGTTACGATTTTTTTTGTATTCGACATTTTTTTCTACCCTTAAAATTAAAAATGCGAATTTTTTAAAAAGACATATGTGCATTGGGTGAAGCTCATTTGTTTAATTCCAACATAAAAAAATCAATTTTCGGAAAAACAAACATTTTTAATAAAAAAATAAATTTNACCTCAATTCGACTTGGCTCGGAGATGTCATTATCCCTAGAGGTAGAGGAGCCACTTGATGGTACAGGAAGTGATGTCACAGTCAATGTTTCGTCACATCCGGTCTANCTCTGTTTTGCTCTGNTGTAGAAAAAAATTGGAAAANTTTTTGTATNTCAAAAATNTTCAGAGCTCTGTTGCCCTCTGGTGAAGAAAAACAATTTTGAATAAATATTTCGATATTTTTCTGACGTGAACATCGGAGCTCTGTTCAAGTATGGTTCGGAAAAATATTTGATATTTTTTTCCAAATTTTTTTTCAAGTTTTTTTTTTCGAAAATATTTTTTCATAATTTTTTCAATATATTTTTCCATCATCGGAGTTCTGTTCGACTATGGTTGGGAACAATTTTTGATGTTTTTTTTCGGTGTTAATAAAATCTCCAAACTGCTGTCGCATGTGGTGATAGTGGAAGTCATACATGAGCGTTTTACTTAGATCGAGGACAGAAAAGCCCACGTAAACAGGACGATTAAGCTTCAAACGTGTAAGTTCACTGTGCACGGTAACGAGATGGTAATCGGAAATGTTGAAGACGTGAAAAGATGTGGAGGCTATAAGTTTTTTCAGCCTTTTCTCCTCCGTGATAAGTTTGACGTTGACTCTGTTTCGTAGATTCTCCATGGTTTTCCGAATACAGCATTGTTCATCGACTTGAAAAAATCTTTCTCGAAATCGTTTTTTGCCATCTTCCTACAATTCGTGTTGAAGNTGATGTAGGGCTTTATCCAGGCTTCCTGGTGGAACTTCAATACGCGATGGACACGTGCCAACTTCATACCCAGNCTCAAGTAAAGCTTCAAATTGACGTAGTGAAGAACATACTTGGTTTTATTGTTGAGGTTGGGGACCAATTTCGTATGGCTCGAGAAGTGCCTAACATTTAGCTCTTCCAAAGCGTGTCATGAATATGGCAAAAGCATATCTTCTGTAANATTGACTCGTTCTGGGCAAGAGGATAATCAGAATGGTTGTTTTGTTGATCTTCATGGTACTCTAAATCGTAGANACTAGAATATAAACGGTAGGTGTCACGCGCAGGTTGTGTGACGTCAATGGAGGATACCGCGCTAGCCAACCAATACCTGTGCCAGCACGAAAGAAAACGCGGGAATAGATACATTCAAGTCATACTGTTTATCCTTCGAAGACGTCACGGGGCTACTGCGCAGAGGCTCGATGACACCTACCGTTCATATTCTAGTTTCCGCGCTCTAAATCACATTCCATGATGTACCCTGTGTCGTGGTCGTCTGGATGGTTCATGAAGTCGATCTCCTCTTCAGTCCACTGGAAATCTCGTANGGGTAGGTGCTGACTCATCGCCCATCCATACAAGTTTTTGGCATCGAGGTACATTATGTATTTTGATGGCTGGCTTTCGTCATAACCCTCAACAACAGCTTTACTGTAGCAATTGGCAATTGTACTAATGCCCCCTGTTCACCCCCAAAGCAACTGATGTGGACACGAGCAACCAGGGGGAAAACAGCAGGGCTTTAGAAAGGAAAGAGANATGACACTTAATTTTGGTCAGCACTCCGTCTGGCGTCTGGCTTCTCGTGGCTGGTAGCGACAGGCTTCGTCATGGTACTGCATGGTAAATCTAAAACTTGAATTCGATCTTCAACGTAAAAGTTAATTCAACCCAATCGTAAATTAAACATAATAAACTCTGTTCGTAAATAAACACTGCTCGTAAAGTAATAAACGTCTTAATTATCTGATGCTCAAGCAAACTTAAACATAGCACTCTTGAATGACGTCACTAGCTACTGGTAACGATCGTATAAGAGATAAAAAAACCCTAAGGTGCACTTGTTGCCAGGAACCCCCAATGGTCAGAACAAGACTAGACCTCATGAAATCGTCGATAGTTGACACAAGACTGCTGATTCGTGTGTGTGCTCGCCACCAACCTGACGACACGCCCTCTCTCTGTACAAAAANTAAACTAACAGAAAGGTTTGCATAGGGAAGGACAACAGTTCCTCAAACACCCCCTTTGACACCCCGCTCGATAAACAGATACATGTTCACATATGTTAATAGCTCCAGCTTGTCTTTGGTCATCTTCCAGCAAGCTTTCCAAGCGAGACCGGGTGAGGNGAAGACGTGGGATGGGTCGATCTTATAATGCTTCAGACATAAACTTCTGAAATTCTGAAACACGTCGGCAAGCTGCAGAACATCCACCTGCATATAGAGATCATGGTACTCGCCTAAGGTCTTCATATTGAACATATTCCACACCTGCTGAGCGTGCTGATAGTCCTCATCTGATATGGGTTCTTCCGTCAAGCTGTTATAGAACGCCGTCTTGGTCGGGAGTTGATTTTCTTTCAACTTGTCTGGTCTATCAAAGTAATCATAGCAGAATACTCCCTTACGAAGTAACAGAGGTACTTGCTGTGCGATGAACTGTGTGTTTAAGATGCCGAACTTCTCATGGCTATCATTTGCCAAGTTGCCTGTAAGTTTCTCGAGTGAAGTTTGGAGAAACTGTAAAGAGTCTATGAACCGGAGGTTTCCCAAGGAAAATGATACGTATTTCTCCATGTTGTTAGGAATACAGCTGTTTCTACGTCCTTCCATTCTCCCGATTTCTGTAATGATGTGGTGACTGTCGTTTCCTCGCAAATTGTGGAAGACCACCGGAACCACTTTCGAGAATTTATAATTTAAATTACACTTATTATGAGCCGGTCCACGAAACTTCCCGGTCATGTGACAGTGATCTTTCACTCTGTCGTTCCCCAGAAGGTTGCCGCATATATGACAATCCAGCTGTATGACGAAATCATGTTCTTCTTGAGCTGTCAAGTTCATCCTCTATCCTTTTTAAGCGCGTGATGCGATATTCTTCTTCTTTGAGATGTTCCAGGAATGTCTTGATTACCTAAGTTCCATGGTAAACTTTTGGTTTCTGGATCATCTTTCCTTCGGGACCTATAATGACGTAACAAAATCCCGAAGGAGTGTGGTGCGTCAGCTTCGACGTGGATAAGAACTCGGCATTTGGGGCAGAACCTTGGATTTTTGTCGAATAAGCCTCGAAATCTGCGTAAATGACGTAGGGCTCTGGCAAACTCACGTGGTGCTCGTCAAATTTCAACCACTTGTTTTCTTCGGTCGGCATCTCGATTCTTTTCGCTTTGTGCTCCCCGCAATACTCCACATGACGTACCAATCTATCCTCTGACGAGAATCTATGAAGGCACCTGTAGCAGTACCACGCTGTGTGTGTCCATGCTTAGTGCGTTGATTCATGAGTCGGCTGAAGCTCCGAATGAGGAAGTAGAGGCTACTATATTCCTTGGTAATGTATAGGAGATTCACGTGGGTAGGTTTTTCTTCACTGGTGTCGTGGATCGGGAACAATTTTTCTACTTCGTATCCGAAAACATTGACCGAAATCTCGTTCTGACTCTCGAATTTGGAAACTTCAGTCAGTGGGACGGGGTATGTTATCTCTGTCATGTTTCCTCAAAAGATAAATAATGGCTGACTCGATATGGGTGGTTTTTATGGCCAACTTAATGGAGCGCTGCCAGGATGGACCACAGAAAAATTTTTGATGTGCGTTTTCCACATTTGAGGATTGCCTTTTTTCGAGCAAATGCAAACGGTGTGAGTATATATGATGACCCGAAGAGTGGAACGTACCTGCATGCGCAGAGATCCAGACGCACCACTTTCTCCAACACCCAGTTGCTGCCTAATCGCTGAAATTCTGCACAGTTGACAAGTATCTGGTTAAATTACGATTCGACCTCGTTCTCGATATTTGTGGAATGGACGGCGTAGGTAACTTTGCTTCTAAAGTAGGCCTCTGTTTGCATTGTGTTATCTTCACCCACGTCTTTCACAAAAGCCACACTGATATATCGCTTCTGCACATATCAGAGAATTGACTCTGGAATTAAGCTACTCAACATTGATACATATGCTACCAGAATAAATTTGTACGCTTAATAATGTCCATGATCTGGCTTTACTTTCTTGGAATCGCTCCAGCTTTTAAAAGGAATAGATACCTCAGCATTTTAACCCACATCCCTCATTTTTTAGAAAATAACATTTTATTAATATACCTAACACTTTAAAAGATATTTTGGAAACAATTAACCTTCTAGAAATCATACTTTCGGAAGTAACAGTATTGCTTATAAACTTAATTAATATGTCTGGATTTTAACCCTGACATAAAGTTTAAATTTTTATATGGATTAATTTGTTCAACATTTAAAATTTTACGCCCAAGTTTCAGCCTTATTTAATGAAAATTATCCTCCAAGATAACACTTTTTCCGAATAATCGAATAATGGCTTTTGGATTTGAATTCGTGACTCAACATTTCATAACTTTCCGTGCAAAAAACATACCAATACATTCAGAGTCATATGCAGAATTGCTGTCTCGATTGGAGTTTCTGCCTGTTTCAGTGAAGAGAAGTCGAAAAACGAGAAGCGGTCCTGTTCTCATTTTGCATTGGATAGTCGTGTTTATTTCTCTACTTCACTGAGACCAAAACTCATTGTTTCGCATGTACACAAACATTGCCTATGCACACGAGTTAAAGCGCGAGACATCACGCCCGCACCGTTGAATTTTGAATGAATAGCCTGATATTGTCTGATTCTCGGTTATGTGTGGGGTGATTCGTTTATCTGCGTTCTTTCCACGATTTTTATCGACTTTAGTACTTTTGAGAAACAAACACCTCGATTACGTGTAAAGCAATTGTTGTATTCTAGTATTTTGATAGTAGTTCATGAAATAATATTGAAATAGGTGGTGGTCAACATTAATTTTGCATGCAGAAAGAAAGTAAGAATTAAGCTAAGCAGTATAACCTCAACGTATCAGTAGAACTAGTGATCATTATGTGCTTCTTTGAAGGTAAATTATTGAAAAACGTATGCTACATTTTAGATTTAGTCAACGACTATACTGTCCTACTTGTGTTCGAAGTTTATGAAATCTTAGGACAATAATGTTTCTCTGCACATTTGCTCGTTTAAAACTACTACTTATAACTAAAAAAACTGCAGTACAATACTTAAATAACAACAGTTAGTTTGGGCCAAGATTCCTAATAGAACTACTTATGATATCCTAATGATAACAAAACACCCAAATGCCATGGTATTCGATGTTTAGTACATATCCACAGTGAAGTACATATACACAACTAACACGTTCAGAGCAAAGGCGTATCCTGAGTGAAGCGAGCTATGCGAGTGATGCGAGCGATCTAACTTCAATTACAACGTCATTAATTTTCACCCAATCCGGTGAAGGAATTGTTAAAATGCTCGCGATTAACCACGCCCATTTGCGTCTGGCCCTGGGGTTGGAAAATTACAACTCGGTTACCTGAACGCGTGCGATCTCCCAATCACTGGGCAGGATCCCTATTGAAGACTTCGGGCCGTATGCACAGNCGTTCCTCAAACTCCACTCTTCTTCGCCTCTCCCTAAATAGCCGAAGGGCCGTATGCACAGTCGTTCCTCTCCCTAAATAGCCGAGGNCTCATGCACAGTCGTGTTTNAGGTTTCTTGGAGTGGAGGGTGAGTTCTGANGGACTGCTATTTGGAGTGTGGTCAAGACCACCCTCCATTTCAACTCGAACAACATGTCGTCCTTGCGCACGAAGTACAGACCTGNTNCTCCNCTTGTTTTAGCCAGATTTTAACGAGACTGAACAGAAAATCATGCAATAAATATAAGTTATGTTATTGTAATAATTATGTACTACATATAAATATATGTAATTACTGTGATACATGTGATTTCGAACTGACTTAAGCAATATTCAAGTACNTACTATAGTAATCGTATGTAAACAATGGTAAAAGAAGCTGTTCCTGTGTTCGACGACGATTTTGTGTCATTTCTGGATATGAAAACTACGAATAACAATGGGAATTTAAGGTTTAACTGGTATTGTGATGCAAGTTGCTAAAGTNATACATTTTTGTTAAAGAAAAAGAAGTGGTATTTTTTATGTGATANTACTTAAGTTTCTTTTACGTTGTTCAGTAAAAACACGAAAATGTAAAGTGTATTAAAAAGGTTTCGCTAAACAATACGAAAATTATTGGTTGTTCCAACAAAACTATACTTCAACGATTTATTAATATGTAAAATTACGCCGACCAGGCTGGCCTACTTGGTCTAGTGGTTAGCGCACCTAAATCTGGAACAAGAGGTTTTGAATTAGATTTAGCTACTTAGGCTATTTTTAGTTTATGTTCAAACGCTTCTGACTGCGATGGTCTAATGAAGATCCCATCCGCGTCGTAACGACGCTTCAGCAGATTGGATTTTGCTACTCACATGACGCACAACTGGTGTGGGTTCTTTTACATCGAACACTTATTGATGGTATCCCACTTTTAACGTCCTTTCCGGAAGACACCTACGATCATACCTTATTGTGTAGTGACACACAGGCAGACTCGTAGGATAACCCTTTATACTCAAGGCTTGGAGTGAGCCCCGGGATTTGAACCCGGGACCTTCCGATCAGGATGCGAGGCATTTTTGGTTCGAATCTCACGTAAGGCATGGATATTTGTGANGTCCATTCATCTTCCTTAATCATAACAAGAATTGCTTACTGTCCTCAATGACTCATCGGATGTCGAAAGGAAGTTAAACAACAAGTCAAGTACAATTGTTTTATCTTCTATATATATATAGTAAAAAATTAGAAAACAAGTAGTGTCACACGGCAGAAGTCTAAGCCCATTTCATTAATGGATTAATTGATGGAGCCTTTTATGTAGATTCGTATTACTTGTAATTGCCCAGTGGTTTCTCTGGTTACGTCAATGTTCCAACCCACCTTGTAACCTATCCTAGTTAAAACAAATGACACCTGAAGTGATGAAAGGTATTAAAACAGCCATATACATAAAATATTTGGTAATATAGTCATGAAGCAAAGATTTCATGTTCTACCATTGGGTTATTAAAAGTCTCGCCGATAGCCCCTCAGGCTTAAAATATGTTGNAAATACATTTTATTGTCCGGTTCTGGATACAGGCAAAAGGAAAGCTAAGAATATAAATACTGCTGATGTCCTGAGGCAACAGCATACTCACTGTTAAGCTAAAAGTAGACGTAGGTAATGACCTCAAGGTTGTTGCAGTATAGAAATATAATTATGTCGTTCCTATTCAAAGTTCACAATTAAAATACTTCGAAAATAGCATGGCTAAACTGCTACTCAAGGATTATTGTTATTTGGAGAGAAAAGAAAAGTGATTTAAGAAAAGCAGAATGATAGAAAAGTAAGGGGTTTAGCCGGCACTAATTGCAGTTAAGCGGAAATAGGATTCNATTCCATCTTATGGAACCGTCAGAACGAAAACATATCAACCGTTTTGTAAACATCACAAAACAGATCACCGATCCAATTGTTAACACCACACAAAACAGATATTTCGGGTAGTTCATAATAGTATAAATATTATCAACCAGTCCTTCAAAGAAATTGTCATTGATAAGAAATACCATATGTGAAATATTAAAAATATANTTANATTAGGCTCATTTAGACAAACCTATATTGGTGAGCATGATTTTGAGTTTTGAAAAGCCAAACGTACATTTTCGTCCGAGCAGATTATACTGCTCATAAATTTAACAGTATATTTTGTTTGGGTGGTGGTTACAGTTAACAATCTTGTATGAATTGAGATTTCATTAAAGTTTTCAACTTTAATGAAATCTCAATTCATACTAGATTGTTAACTTTAACCACCACCCAAACAAAATATACTGTTGAATTTATGAGCAGTATAAACTACTTGGACGAAAATGTACGTTTGGCTTTTAAAAAAAAACTCCTTCCGGCACTAGCCGCAAAAACCAGGTAGATTTCGTTTGCTCTCGGAAAGGATATTTTCCTTTTTTTTATAGGATATTCAATTTGTAATAACTTTTGTTGGAAACATTTTTCTT
>KZ874243.1:8414-18837 GCA_003456935.1 Machilis hrabei
ACTCCATATTGACGAGGGATGGCGAGAAGAAGAGAGCCAAAGGCGTGTCACGTGTTGTCGTTCAGAAGCACATACGGCATGAACATTATAAGACTTGCCTTCTCAAGAACCAGAGAAAGTCAGCGGAGATGAAGCGAATACAGGTGCAGAGACATCATCTTTATACTTCCAGCCTAAACAAGCTTGCGCTGAGTCCTCTTGATGATAAGAGGTATATTTTACCTGACGGCTGTGACACATTAGCTTACGGCCACTACAAAATTCGAGCAGACACTGCCAAAATTTGAAGTTGAACCTTACGAGTATACCCCTCCGCTGAGAGGAGTTTAAGGTGTTCCCAACCCTAGTGCTCTTGTGAATATCATAGCATTTCTACGACATGTGAAATAGAGCAGGGTTTGGGTATACTTATTTCCCAACCCTAGTGCTCTTGTGAATTTCATAGCATTTCTACGAAATGTGTAACAGAGCGGGGTTTGTAAGTATTTTTTTCTCCCAACCCTAGTGCTCTTGTGAATTTCATAGCATTTCTACGAAATGTGAAATAGAGCGGGGTTTGTATATATTTATTTCCCAACCCTAGAGTTCTTGTGAATATCATAGCATTTCTACGAAATATGAAACAGAGCGGGGTTTGTATATATTTATTTATTCTTGTAAATTCAAAAGTGTCTGTCTTAGGAGGAGGGGTTTTAGTGATTAGGAATCTCACACTACCTGTGGGATAACGACATCAATCCCGCAGGTGCCTTTTGAAGGTTTCCCCTCCTTCCTTCCGCCCAAACATCTTGGGTGGATTAAAAAAAAAATAAAAGCTAAAAAATGTTACCTCACAAAATTTTTAGAAAATTTATTCACAACCATACTTGAACGGAGCTCCGATAATGACATCAGACAAAGTTTGATAAAGAAAATTGAAAAAAGAATGAAAAAAAAATTCGAAATTCAAATTTTGAAAAAAACAAATCAAAAATTTGTCTGGGTTTTATTAAAAACATTGAAAAAATTTGAAAAAAATCGAAAAATTCTGATGAAGTCATGTGGCGCGAGTTTTGCGCGATTGGCAGCAGGACTGGCGCCAGTGGCGCGAGTTTTGCGCGAGTGGCAGCAAGACTGTCATTTTTCCCTCTACTCCATAGTTTTTTAGCAAATCGGTAATTGAAACAATTGTCAATTACCGATTTGCTAAAAACTATGAGTTAAATNAAAAAACGTGTAGAACGAAAGTTGTTTATTTTCACCTAAGGAACAAGATTCGTCCATAAAAAAATGGTCATTCCTATTTAAAAAATTAAGTGACCTCTGGAATGACCTTGAACGTGTCAATGTTTCTGAGAAATAATGTCAGTTTCCAATTTCCCCCTCAGTACCTGACATCTTTTATCTGAAAATTTTTTTGGCAGGTTGCGTTGTTTTCAGGCTAGAGGGGTGCGAAATTAAAAAAAAAACACCCGATATAGAAATTACCATCAGTAACTGTCTCAGAACTTACAAAGGACATCAGCAAGCTCTACGCTGTAAATCTGTAATAAAACTGTTCTAAACTAGAGTTCCAGTTCAGATTTGCACTTTGTGTCATTTTAACTACCAGTGCCGTAATAACCAAAATACATTTTAATTAATAAATAAAAATCAGCTATCGTAAAACGAGCGTACCTGAGTTGAATTGGTTTACAAGAAATGCAAGAGTGTTAAGTTGAGATGCATTCTAAGTGAAGAAATTGCATAGAGGTGGTAGTGGGGGATTCGTTATCTAATAAGGTATCTCATTCGTACGTTACTTGCCTCATGGGCTTGTTCAAGGTGGGGTTCGTGTACTTCTTTTCGCTGCTCAGATGCTTTAACTACCTCCACACATATGTTTATGGAATAAAAGACACCCTTTCAGAAAACAAAACATGTCAGTAACGCTGACGGATCACCCATCAGTATGTCACAATTATGAAATTCACATGATCACGGTGCCAGCTATACCCCTAGATACAAATTCGATAAAGAGTTCTGACACATGCTTGAAAGATGTTATTTTAAACTGACCGACTACTTAATCTAACAGTCATAGTTAATTAATTGCTTCAATTTGATATTCACAGTTATATTATGCAAACAGAGCATTAACTTCATATCATGACATGTAAACGATGTCAATCAAAATAAACATTGGCCATCGACGTTTAACAATCCGTTAGGTGTACCATCATGCACAACGTTAAACACCACAAGTAATCGTCACGGTGCTAGTTGATAGACTTGCTTCTCAGATAGCACGCAGGTTTCCAGCAAGTTTGAAAAAGTCATGACTTTCATTTACCTTGACAAACTTCTACATCTACATCATACCCTGCAATTAACCCAGAAGGTTCTTGGCAGGAGGTGCACGAATCACCAGAATGTATTATTAACGTTGTAAACGGTTCCAATCTCGAACCGACCTCGGAAAGAATGACCAAAAATACCGATTAGATTTACAGCTGATTTCCCTTAACTTGTCTTCACGATTGCACCTACCAATAAATGTTGCAGGTTTTAAAACCTTGCTTACATTTAACTTCGACTGAGTGGAGTTTAGTTGCTCCAATCTTTTGGTAGAATATAGTAAGAAAAGATATCGGTCTATTTCTTACTATATTCTACCAAAAAAGCTAGAATATTTGAAGTGCTCCGAATGATTGGCGTGTTGCTAATGTAGTGCCGATTAAAAAATCTGGAAACAAATATGATCCTGCAAATTACAGACTGGTATTACTAACTTCTATCTTTTTTACAATTTTAAAACTCATTATTTGTAGTTCCGTAATGACTTTAACAATTTACTTACTGAACATCAATACGGATTTCATAAAGGTCTGTCATGTGAAACGCACTTACTCTTACTTGTACCGGACTTAGCTAGTAGTTTAGATAAAGGTAAACGTCATAACAGGTGATGAGACCTTGCCTAATTTAAAACAAAATTTGAAGCACACGCGTTGCTCTTCGAGAATCTTCACTTTCTTTCACAACAACAAAACACTACCTCACTTAAACGCTTGCTGTCTGAAAACTAAACAACGTAGAATGACGCAATTCACGGCATATTACTTCCGAAGAATCCTTCTACGCGGTGCTAATAAGCAGACAAGCTATCATCGACTCATTGGCGGGCTATCTCGAAAGTTCGGTTTCTTTTTGGACAGACTACGTATTTATCAATCTTTGATAGTACTGAAACAATATATTGTGGATGTATGTTTTGAATCAAACAAAAAGTAACGTCATTTTACTCTAAAAGAGATGAAACATTTGTTTTATTCCCAACATACTGCAGCGCTCATAAGCATTTTTACAAGCGTGATTAGTTTGGTAGCAATGTAAATATAGTTGTCCACCCACGGATCACGTTGACATTAGGATGAATGTGGTAGAACATTTTGGTGGCACAGTAATTCTAGTTTAGTGTCAGAAGGAAAATATCCATGGCCAAATATCTGGGGGGTTTTATGGCTCATAAGTATTTTGACGGGTAAGAAAGGGCCTGAAATTTTGCATGCATCACATGTAAACATTCCATGTCTACATTTTATTTATCTTATATGTTCTGTTGTCGTAGGCCGCATGATGGGAAAGACAAAGGAGTTTTCAGCTGATCTCAGAGGCAGCCATAAAGGTACTTAAGGCTGGTCGAATGCAATGTGACATAGCACGTTATTTGGGGCACACAAGGTAGATTTTCAGCGACGGAAATAGAAAGTTTTGAACAGGAGGGACCATTTAGAATAAATGTTGGTGTGGCCGTCCCAGTAAAACATCTGTAAGGGTCGATAGACTGATCAAGAAGAAGTCTGTGGCTAACTCTCATTTGTCCGCAACTAAAATATGCGAAGATTTGAAGGCAAACCACAATATGGGTGTTAGTGTTTCAATTGGTTAAGCGTCGCCTGGTAGAGCAGGGACTGCATGGCAGACGCCCCAGTAGGAAGCCCTTCATTAGTGCGAAGAATAGGAATGCTAGATTACAATATGCTACGAAACACCTACGTTGGACTTTACAGAAGTGATCAAAGGTTCTGTGGAGTGATGAAAGTAAATTCAATTCAATGTCCTCTGATGGCATTAAGTTTTTCCGTTGCCCCCAAAAGCAGAAACACGGAGAACGTTATAAGGTTCCCACTGTCAAAAATGGTGGAGGAAGCTTCATGGTAAGAAGCTGCTTTTCATGCGATGGTGTCGGCACATTGATCTAAGTTGAGAGTATTATGGATCGTTTTCTCTAAAATACGATCCTCTAGAAGCATTTGCTGGTACATGCCAAGGAAAAATGTTACGTGGTTGGATTTTTCAGCAAGATAACAACCCTAAATACACATCAAAGCACATCAAGTAATTTTTGTCAGAAAAATATGTTTGTGCTAGAGTGTCCCATCCAAAGTGCAGATCGAAATCCGATGGAACATCTGAGGCAAGTGCGTGGTAGGCGTGTTAGGCATCAGAATAACATCAAGAAATATTTTTTTTATTCAGTCTTTCAGAAGTAATGGTCAACAATACCACTGAAAAAGACTAATGAAGATAGTGGTCCTAATGCCAGCAAGGTGTCAGGCAGTCATGGAAGCTAATTGTTTTGCGACTAAATATTAGGTACTCAGTATCATTCATTTTCGATCCTGTGATATAAATATGCCAAATACAAGAATGAAATGCACTTTTGAACATTTGGTAGTGTATGATCTAACTCCAAGCTACGTTCTTATATTTTCATTTTACATTAGATCAATTACCTTTTGTTTACATACCAAGTAAAATGAGATGAGATCCTAAACTTATATTTTTGTACAAGAGCATGTCTTATGGTCCTACATATGCTGTATTGTAACACAGTTGAACAATAAACCAAAGAATAATGCACACATGGATTCGTCAAAATATGCTACTTATAAGCGCTACTGTACGTGCTGTTATCAAACATATTTAGGCTGAGACACTTAATTTTTCGTTTTTAATGTATTATATCCACGTGAAATGTTGCCTGAATAACACTCAAATTTTATAATTTTCAGGCAAAATATTTTGTTTGAAATGCTATTTCATTGTGTGGATATTAGTTTCTCCTAAATACAGTATCCTCAAACGTTGTCCATAAACAAATGCAATTTAAATAAAAACCGGGGAGAAAATGTTCAACAGTTTCATACTGATAAAGTTATTTTTATTTAAAACAAATTGTTAAAGCAAAAATTGAACTTTACAAATTTGGAAGATATGATTCAGTTTTTCTGTAATCATTTCGAACTGTTACTTGAAGCTTTTATGTGCTTTAATGTTTCTGAAATTGTTAATTTACTTTTCTACATTGATATTTGTTTTGGAAACAAATTTACATAACAATAAGGACCTTATTTTTAGTCAGTAATAATAACGACAAAATACTGTAGCATTTTCTAATGTAGTAAACTAATATAGTGACAAACGTGTAAAATTATTCTTAAAAAATATATATATAATTACTGGGGGACCAGAGGCGTAACTTAGGAGCACCCAGTGGCCTCCAACCCGAAAAAAAAAACGCGCCCCTACACACGAATATTACATAATCTATACTCTACGGGTTCCATATAAAGGAGGATAAATTGAACGCTCAAATCGAATCCCTTGTCATACTAAACGTTGTTTACCTGTTTGTTGTACAAAAAATAAAAAGTTTGGTAGTTGGACAGCTGTACTAAAATCAGATAGCTTTTTCCTTCTTTCGTATTGTTTACTCAAAATTATATTACGGAACACAAACTGCTTAAAAATATAGTATTCAAGCCTAACATTTTTTTTATTTTTAACGTAATGCTATTGGATGAGATGTCTTAACATGTCTATGAAAAATAAAGACAGCGTACAATCAAAGAAGTGTTTATTTATTTGTAAAAGGTGCACAGCAGCACTGTACTACATTAGTACGCTTTTGCATTAATTAAGGAGGAAAGTAAACAAAACAATTGTTTAAGATTGAATTGAATATATTTGAAGATAGAAAGTTTAACATATTAACGTTGGCATTTGCAAATTATGACAAGCAATGAAACACAAACACAGCAGGAACCTTAAAACAAAAAAATATACGTTTTATTTTTAGGTTGAACTCTGTAACTGTTCACATTTTTGAGCGATGTTAATTTGAATACGAAAACGGTTTTGCATCTACAACGGTACATGTACAATTGAAATGTTAAATATGTTCTGGCGTTTCCTTGCATCAAAATATTTTTGGATTAAAGCAGCAAGGTTTAACGAATGAGCTCGATCGCTTTCAATGCTTCACACCGCTAGACCACTTAATCTCATCGCTGATATTAAATAGGTCTTTATTAATTTACGTTTGAAAAATGATCTTTCGACTTAGGATGATGTTACGGGCAGTGCCAACAACTTTATGAAAGCGGTACACACGTCAGGAAGGCTGCACGATATAATCTTGTTTGTAATCAGTAAAAATTCTGCAACTTCTACAATATTAGTATTTTTTTCATTTTTTAATCACTTTTAACGATATATTTTTTAAACAGATAATATCCGTAACCAAAGAACCACTGACATCGGTTTCGTATTTCCTACAAAACGTCTTTCCGCCCTCCCTAAACTCTTCGTCTGTCTTTTAAGTTATGGCTGTGGAAGCCCAAAACATGTGATTCAATACTTCAATTTTAAAATTTCCGCCATTTTTTTTTCCTGTGACATCACAATGTCTTCCAAACGGTGCGTTGTGCGGCGAAAAGTCATATTACAAAAATGTTTATTTTGGCCCAAAGCATCTTATTCACTGCTTCCATTTTAAAATTTCCACCATAATATTTTTTGTTACGTGTCATCACCTCTTCCAAACGGTGCGTTGTGCGGGAAAAAAAATCATATTACAAAAAATGTTTATATTGGCCCAAAACATCTGATCCAATACTTCAATTGTAATATTTCCGCAATTTTGGATTTTCGTTGATATGGAAACAGTGCGCACTGTCTTTCAGCGGGCCTTGACTCCACCATGTTTGTTGTTGTTAAGCCGATTGTCGTTTTTTAATTTCGTTTTGTGTTTATATTGTTTTCTGTTTAAACTCACACCACAAACTTCAAGTTAATAAAGTGAAGGTTAGACGAATTTGTTTATATATATATTAAACTTGAAATTAATTTTAACTACTTTCATTATACAATTACAGGTAGTGTTTATTTAAAAAAAAATAAGTTAATAACATCTGAATAATGATACAAATTAGCCTATATTGAAAACTGAAAATTTTCTCGTAATACATAGAACTATTTTCTAAGCAAGATATATTTAATAACCGCTCACTGTCTATCTTGTATCTTTTAAACCTTGTTTATTTTTCTCGTATATTTTTGCGCCCCGACATCGGGCTTGCTGAAAGAGTCGCAAATGTGGGGCGCCGTAGACCATACCTTAGTGCCTTATAGCCAAGTGTGCCCCCAACCATGTGTGCTTCACCCCCACACTGTGGGGGTATAGGGGACTTTAGTTACGCCATTGCTGAGGGCTTGGTTTACATACATTTGACATATCTCGAGCCACCAGGAACACGTACGTGTTGACCATCGTAACATGTGTGCTTAAAGCTCATTATTGTGGCAACTGCATAAAAAGAAACCTTATGTTAAGATGACAATCCGCACTTATCCAATATTAGAACAGATCCACGGGTAAACAACATGATCTTTCNCGGCAAGGAAGTCAGTGGAAAAAATATAATAAAAAATATAAGAAATTCGTCCTTAAAAAGTGTGTGTGACACTTCTGATAGCCCTATATACAATTAGTTGTAATAACAATGAAAACTGACTCGTGTATTGGATTACAATCAGAAGACTTTAGTGTAAGAATGAATCGGTCCGAAGTTTAGTTTCTTCCATTTCATGTCTAAGACTACAAATGTTTAGAACCCAAATTATTATCCATGACCTTTAAAACCAATTGTTATATAATTGTTTTCTAAAATGTATTTGCCATTAAAGTCTTATACACGAAATGGAAGAAACTAAACTTCGAACCGATTCATTCTTACACTAAAGTCTTCTGATTGTAATCCAATACACGAGTCAGTATTCATTATTAACTCTTTGATTTCATTAAACGTCTTCATTGTTTGTAATGTACATAATACAAGTGCAGCACGATCTAATACTGTAGTTTAGATAATTCATATTTTGTAGAAAAAACAAGTAGCCTAAATCTGAAAACTGAACCATTTTTAAAATTGTGTTCCCTGTAATCTAGGTTGGATTATGCAAGAGGTTAATCATAAATTATAAGTTTTAAGTGCTTGGACATCTTAAAATTAAGACAAATATGCTGATGGCTGAACGTTGATGCACATAATTACAAGCTAGTAGTGCTTGTTCTTCAGTTTTAACTTCAAGACTAAAATTTAATAAGGTTTATAATTTTACAATCCTTGACAACTTTGTTTACTTTCAATCTAAATTATTAATTGTATGTATTTGTTATTGTTTATACTCGCGCTGTATGTGATCATGATAAATCTATGAACACTGATGTTACAGTACTTTTCAATGGTTTAGTTACATTTATTGAGATTACTCCAAAAGAAAGCTAATTATGTTACCGTTTGGGCGTTATTATTAACTGCATTAATATTAAACGAAAGGTTTAAAAAGCAGCTGATAGTTGGAATTCTAATTAAACCTATTGTTTACACCATGGATGGTGACGCAATTTCATAACTTTAGGAGCTTGTATAAGACGTTGGATTGAGCAAAAGCACACAGAAAATCCATAGGAATATTAGTCCAATTCTGATCAGTTACGGATATATGATTAGTTCACTTCTTAAAAAAAAAAGCAGAAGTTGACCAGATTATTAATAAAATTACATCACATAATTGATATTGTAAATCGACAAAAATACTACCCTTGGCATCATAACACAATACAGCTTTACTGCCAATCACCAGAACAGTGTTTTATCCAAAAGCACATTACGTGGTTGACATATGCTAACATTCCCCCTAATTTTGATATATCTTACTAAAAATTATATTGAAAACTACTATCTCTAAAAATTGATCGCAAAACTTAAGTTACGTCGTCTACAATTTATAGTTTCGGCAGTTACATTTTGAGGTCAATAGAAAAAAACTGCTCAACGTTCGTTGAACGGTTTAAGCTCTGTAGTTGGATGAGTTGCAGATAAAAGACGAATGCATATTATCTCCATAGAATGTGTTTACATGAAAAAAAAATGACTAAAACTTTGTAATTTAACAGAGTCTAAAATGTTTAAATTTAACAGGGCCTTCAGCCTGCCGGCTAAAATTTATTTACACCATCATCATTCTTCAACGTTCACACACATGTTCATAGAACATAAACAGGTATAATAGCGAATTAAAAACAAACTTCAGTATTCTTATTAGAAATGCTCTCCAGGTACTGAAAAATCGCTGCCTACATTATTTTGATATACACAATACAATATTTAAAATATATAAAATCTTAAAATATATTTTTAGTGAGTTTGAATTGTATGTATGTGGCTTAGTTAGTGCTAACTCTGCTACACATGTTTATCTTCAGAATACTAACGGTATAATATTTAATTTAAAAATGCATATACATTTTTTGTGGGATAATATTATAAAGTATACGAGTTCTCTAAATTATGGAGTTCTGCTAGATTCACTTCACGAATATTGAAGACATACTCTTTCTTACAACTATAATTCAAAATACGTTTCATGTGATTTGCAGTGATGCTTCCTTTCAGGAGTAGTTTTCATAAAACCATTAAACACAGTCTATGTCCACTGGCTCCACTTGGTGAGTATTTTGCAAGCAGTAGGAGTCGTGGAAAACAATACGGTGATGTCCTCGCTGAAAAGGAAAGGAGGAGAGGAGAACTAGGGTTGATGGACATTGTGTTTTATTGGTTGCTGGTTGACAGGGAGTCACGATGGACTATAACTCTTCAGCCACAAAACAGGCAGGCAGGAAAGGGACAGAGAGGTGATGAGAATTAAATGAGACTAGCGATTGTTAAATGGTTCTGATGAGGCCGTAGCTATGGAAATGCCAAATCACTTTTTCAGTAAAGGCTTACATAAAGTATAGTTAAATGAAAATTACTTTAATTAAAATAATTTATTAAAATAATTCCATGACAAAAAATGTGTTTTAATATATGCTTCTAAGTCCTTAAAAATTAAAATTAATAACAATCAATGCACCTCAATTATATCATAAGATACAAGTAAGAACATTACAGACCAAGGTAAAGTTGAAAAACTATGCACATATTTTTTACACCCTATCCACTCTTTTCAAACATCTATACAGGGTGTTCGGAAATTCCCCTTACAAAATTATATGGTATGTTCCTTGATTGAAATGGAGTGGAAAAGTTATTTTCCAAAAATTCCGCAGACC
>KZ874244.1:0-10033 GCA_003456935.1 Machilis hrabei
CAGGTATCAACAGAGTTTGATAGTACAGTACCAGGGTATCATCACTTACTTACACAGCTATAAATAAAGCAGCCAGACCTCATGGAGACTGGTTAGACTCAACAAAATAGATCTCAAGACAACGACCGCCGGGGGTTTTCCAAGCAATTAGTGAAAGTAGGTCAAANATGTTAGACAGGCTCCCCTATATATAGGGCATTAATCACTACATATCATCATCATCATCGAAACGTTAACTAATTATCTGTTAGCTGTACACGATACACATATGCCGAATGAAAAAAATTAACTGACATTTTCATCGTATTTAACGTGACTGAATCCACAACCCTATTAAGGTTGGGCGAATATTATGCGATATCCTGTGTACTTGGACACCTAGAACAACCTCATACAAAAACAAATATAAATTGGTACTCATTCAAGCATACGTACAGTAGGTTTCTTTTAATTTGGGTTCTACACAATTGTTATCAGAGAGATGTTAGTAAAATGTGAAGGAATCGTAACTGTACATTTTTTTAATGCTGACAGAGTTTTATGTTAAAATACGGTTAATGGTTTTGGGGCACTGAAGGGTTCAAGACAGTTTTTTGTGTTTGTTTGAGCTGCGCCCTTCAACACAATAGTGTCTCAGCAGCTTGAAGTAAAACTAAGGAAAATTTCATATACACGCTTACTATGCGCCTAGCACAGCTCTTAGTAGAGGGACAAACTCCAATAAACGTTAAAAAATCTTAATGTTTGTAACAAAATGTCTACCTAGAGGGTTTTATTTTGTCTAAGGGTGTGCCAGTTCAAAATTAGGGTGAACTACTGAAATCAGTGCTGAAGACAAAAAAGTCCAGTTAGTCCGTAACTTAAACAATCTATACACAGCTATACTCTTAACTAGCACTGGTACAACATGATGTAGTTTTTTCCCCTCGCAAACAGCTGGCAATACGAACAGATCGTTGTTGCACTCTCTCAATTTCATGAAATCTGATACTTCTGCGCTAGAGGGGCATTGATTTAAAATTAAACTGATAATCAAGAGATTTGATTTTCATAAAAGCAAGATCTAGCGTCGCTGTAGAGCAGAAAGTATTAATTCAATATGTTGTCACTAGAAATACTAATAAAATAGTAATATATGTAAGTAGGTGACCCTATATTGTTTGATGTAGCATCAACACTTTTGGATCATTACTTGACTTGTGTTGATGATATTTGGCAGAGTATTCTCACATGAAATATCGAACTCTAAGGCCCGATCCAACTTGAGCGGATGTTCTGTGGGTCGCGGACTATCAGTCAGTGCCCATCATGCGCTCGATAAATAAAACTCGCAATTTAGTTTGCTTGGAAATTTCAGTTTCAGTTTTACGGTAAACTGTTTTTTTTTTTGTGTAGTTTATCGGAAAGTACTGTTGTAACTGTGGTTTTATTGTGTACTTTTTTGAATAAAATAATAATACACAACTAGTTTTTTTTTATTATTTTGTATTTAATATGTTAGTCTCTAATTTCAATTTAGTGATCTTTAGATAACAAGTGAATGCATAATATACTGTAAAATTGATAATAAAGCACTCCTAAAATATAAGTAGACCATTAAATTGTAATATTTTGGCATTCCAACAGCTGCTGCATACATGTTCTTTCACTACAGAATGGTGCCTGCGCGGGCGGGTGAAAAACACAAATCATTTCGTGTTTCAAGAAACGCCCGCAAGAGTTCGCCCACCCCGCGCCTACGTCGGACACCTCAATGCATTCACATTGTCTTGTAATTTTTCAGATGCACCTGCGAGGAGGGCGTTTTTCATCCGCTCACTTTGGACGCAGCGTAAGTGGGAATTGAACTCGCAAAATCACGACCTAGATACCAGTATGCTCACCACTAGATCAAATTGACCAGTTATTAAATAAGTAGAACAAAGTATGCATTAACAAAAACGTTGTCAAATATCGTCTTGCGGGTTTATCTGCATTAACTAGTGGCGTACCATGAAGTCTGCGGCTACAGTGATTTCATGCAATTGACACGCGTATACTTACGTTCGTTCCGAAACAGAATCGAGCGTTTTCTTTGGCCAGTATCGTAACGCATTATCAATATGTTACCCACAAGATGCGTACAGCATTAGCATTTATGTGTGCTGTACTGTATGAACACGGAGGTTATGATGTTGTTATGTTTTAACAGTCAGATCGTTTTTTATGAAAACTTGTATTAAAACCAAAATAGAAATGGCATAAATACCTATTTCTTCAACTATGTTATACACTACTGTTCATAAAAATCAGAACACCATGAAAGAGTGGAGATGCGCTTTTGATTTTCGCAGAATATGTTTATTAGGCAGTACCGAAGAAATAATTAGCATTTCGTTGTCATTGGTTCAGGCGAATTGGCTCCATGCCAATCAGACCGCGTAATGTCACATGACCTAAATTGCCATTCATTTGGATATAACCTCCGGGTTCATAGGTCAAGCTGGTCAACCTGTCAGTGCTTGTTCAGCAGTGGTTAATGATGCTGCGTCAGCGTGTAAGACAGCCGCATTGGCAAATCAGCGAATTTGACAGAGGTCACATTATTGGTATGAGAGACTGCAATGCTTCCTTCTGGGAAATTGCTGCTTTTGTGGGGCGCAGTGTTTCTGTAGTGCAAAGAGTATGCAGAAAATGGTATGAAGAACGGCGTAACTCGCGTAGAGAAGGTTCTGGACGTCCGACACAGACAACTCCGAGAGAGAACCGCCATCTCATCAGAATGTCTTTCAACGACCGAACTGCTTCTTCATCGGTGTTAGTGCAGCAATGGCGAACTGCAACATGTCATCCCATGTCTGTTGTAACAGTTCGTCGCCGTTTATTGCAGTCTGGGCTATATGCTCGTCGGCCTCTCCTGAGGCTACCTTTGACAAATCAGCACAGAATGCCAGGCTTCAATGGTGCATTGAACGGATAGATTTGGCATGATGAATGGCACAATATCGTCTTTTCGGGCGAATCACGCTTCTGTTTAGGCGAAAATGATGGCCGTATCCGCCGACGACCTGGTGAGAGGCAATATGAAGAGTGTATTCGCACCAGACATACCGCACCTATGCAAGGCATTATGGTCTGGGGTGCTATCGGGTGTGGTAACAAATCACCTCTAGTGCGTGTCCGTACCACTATTAATAGTGCCCGTTATGTAAATGACATTCTTAGACCGGTATCCTACTTCTTCCATTCTTGCAGGGAGTCCCTCGGGTATATTTGAACAGGACAATGCCAGACCTCATGTAGCCGCGACAACACATGCCTTCTTAAGGGACAACAGCGTTCCACTTCTTCCATGACCCGCTAGATCACCTGATTTGTCTCCCATTGAGAATGTATGGGACGTGGCCAAACGACGGGTGCAGCAGTACAACCGAATGCCAGCAAATGTTGAAGAGCTTTGGACTCGGGTGAATGATACCTGGATGGCTATTCCTCAGGACACCATTCAAACATTATTTAATTCGATGCCCAGGCGAGTGGAGCAGGTTATACAGGCCAGGAGTGGCCACACAAATTACTAGATCATTCTATACACCTTTTAAGTATGACGCTGAAATGGTAATCATTTACTCTGTACAGCCTAATAAACATAATCTGTGAAAACCAAACGCGTATCTCTACTCCTTCATGGTGTTCTGATTTTTATGAACAGTAGTGTACATTTTCTATGGATCATATAGTGGGGTACTTTAATATTTGGTTGAATTTACAACATACTGTATATCTGATGTTATCTCATCTCGAGTCCTTCACGTATTGTCATACAAGACAAATATGGATTGGCAAAAACATCAAACTTCTCATTTGTCTTATTTTTATCGCTAAATGAATATTTCTAATACTCTTTTTCTTGTTCTTTGTTGCTGAACATTTCAGGCATTATACCACACACTGGTGTTTAGGATTAACCCGTTGTTCATATTCACTATTGACAATGACGTCTCTTGTTTTCTGATGTGTCTTAACTCTTGCCCAGAACTCTCCCGCATACATCATCTACGTGATAAAGTGGTAAAATAATGTTAGTAACTTCTTCACGTTTACTGAGAACATAATAGTCTTCTACAAAAGATTGGACAGTTATTTACTTCTCTTCTGAACGCACAGGTGTATACGTTAATGACAAATAAAACGAGCTATATGTGCAACAGTGAGTTGATCAATTCTAGAAATAATGTCATTACATGCAACTGTGAATTCGAATCTCGAGACAGCAGAACTAACAAATATGTCCACTTATATTCTCAGTTGGTTTTACTTTTTGAGGCTCGATTAGCTTAATAATTGTATTCTGAAATTGTCTATATTTCGAAGATATTTCAGTTTTTAAAGCCTCCCAATCACACTCTAACTGTAACAAAATAACAATACACAATATAGCCTGAAAGGGATTTATACAACGCAGTAATTCATCTTATATATACTCACTTAGGATTTAAAAAAATTACGAATTCTATATAACTGATTATACTCATTGTCAATGATTTAGATTTCGTTAATATTCATAACAGTTTTGAAATGTGTTATTGAAAATTACATTAAATTGTTGGCGTGTTACGTGTAACTAATACATCGGTGGCAGTGTTATATGGAATAACACCTTCGACGAGTGATATTATAGAAAGTTGGCAGCTTCACCACAAGGTGACACATAACACTGTCACCGATGTAATATTTGCCTTAAAACACGCCCGTGTTTGCTATTTTTGAAATAATTAACGTATTTTAGAGTAACTTCCTCATACTGTATTTCCAAGGTTGGCACTCGTGTTGTCTGGAAAAGTTGAAAAGGCGTAAATTGTAGCAGTCTATGATTCTATAATTGGCCGTTTGTTAATTTAAGTGTTGAACTACTTTACAAGGGGAGGAACCTACTTCTTATTTAAGTACGTCTCTCAGAGCACTGTATTAGACTTTTATTCTCAGTGTCAAGGCTTATAGAACACTACATGTTATTTGTTTAATATTGAACATAGGTTGCATAGCCCGAAAGATATTTGAGTTAAAGAGCGTCATGTGTATTCAGAAAAGTTGACTAATTTGAATTTATCGATTTGGTGAACTGTAACGAGGTTGACAGCTTTCAGTTAGTCGGGTGTTCAAAGTGCGTACAATGGATTATACACGGAAAAAAATAGTTAGTTGCTCCAACCAGCTTGCAGGGTTGATTTTGGTTTTACCCAGTAGCTGGTTGAGATAACCATCTCATAGGGTAGTTAAATACGCAGTCAGTTCCAGTAACGTACCAAATGGTCACACTGTCCAAACGCATGGTTGTCGCAAACTGTTCATAACCAACTACCAAATTGAGTGGTCACTGCAACTAGCCGTTTTTCTCCGTGTACAGTGACTAGTTGGAATATTGTACCATGTATTATACGTGTTAGTGACAATTTAAAAGAGCGTAAAATGGATAACACATGTAGACGGTAAGACGGATTTAAAACTATTATGTTAAATTGCTAACCTATAAAAGTAGGCCTATATTTTTACGTTTATCTTAGTAGGCGTTCAAACATACAAGAAGAGTGATTGAGACGTGCGAGTTCTATTTTAAATGTTGAATTGTCCGGTTCTGATTCTTGTATAAAGCTTGAAAACAAACTTTTGTTGAAAATGTGAACATTGATAAAAGTGATGTTAACAAAAATTTCATTTCCACAATTGTAACGTTAGTATCTACATGGACAAAAAGTGTGAGGTATCGGTAAGTGATATAAACACAAGGTATAGGAAATCAGAGTTTGTATGGTACACTGAAAACTTATTTATTTATGAAATTATATAATGTATGATATTATGAGGAACTAATTTGTTGAAATGATTTATTCTAGTTAATGAAAATTTAAAAACGAAATTTATTTATGTAGTTTCTCGATAAAACCTGTCTGCGCATGGAATCTCACATTATTGATTGCTGATTTTTTAAATGTAAATTTTTATGTTGCATTTTATTTTCCACGACTTATTTTATGTAATTACACGAGTGAAATTTCATACAATTAAGAGTTTTTAGGGTACGTCTGCGCATGGAATCTCACATTATTGATTGCTGATTTTTTAAATGTAAATTTTTATGTTGCATTTTATTTTCCACGACTTATTTTATGTAATTACACGAGTGAAATTTCATACAATTAAGAGTTTTTAGGGTACAGTTTTGTGGATAACGTCACCGGTTTGCGCGAATAAAACTACTAGTGATGGCGGATAACACCACAGGTAGTGAAGTTATACGCGTATAATATCGGCAAAAGAACAAAGGAAAATGACGTCATAGTGTTTTAAATAACAATAATGTATAGTTCTTACATACAATTCTGGCACATCGTTTGCTCTTCAAACCTAGGCAGATGACCAAATCGAGGCCTCCAGCACACATTATATGTAATGTTGTTCCACAATAATTCTGAATTAGAGCAGTAATATATTTCTTTATCAGAGACACTGCACACTTCAAATGAAACGATAATTTGCCCTTATTAAGAGTACATTTGCGTAATCGAATTTGAAGACAGAATAACAACAAGTGCCACAGATATTTTATTAACAAGAGGCAGTGTTTCTTCAAGAGAGTTTCAATTTAAATACGAAGAGCCGTAAAACAATAAAAACACGATGTTATTATCAAATTTGTTAAAGTCTATAATCATCGTAAGGAATGTTGCGAAAAAAACTGTTGACATCAGAATGAACACGTATAATATAAGGAATTGAATTTAGTTGTGAAACATATTCGCTCTATTTAGTAAGTTGATACCCACAGATAATGAACCTTCGAAGATAATTCAAACTTTGTTTGTAAGCCCTTGTAATAATAAAGAAATAGAACGGGGAAAAACAAAAAGTAAAGTGTACCTTTATTTCTCTGTCCCTTATTGCAAATTGCACGTTGTATTTTATTTTTCGTTCCATAAATGGTAGCAACAAATAAGCCTTGGATTTTAAAATAAACTTGAGAACAAGCTTAACCTCGATGATTGTACTATAAGGGATATGGAAAAATGAATGTCTATGATGGCGTTAAAACTATGTTTCATAATTAGTTTGCAGATAGTACGCACCCATGAAAAAGAAAAAAAAAGTGCGTTACATGTGAATAAATTCAGTATCGTATCCTTCAGGGAGGATATAAGCTCGAATACTCCAAACGGAAAAATCCTTTTAAAATACGAACTTTTACTTTATTTGAGTATATTACAGAAAAACAAAAACTTAAAAGGAAGCTCATCCTTCAAAATTAGAGGGTTTTAAATTAATTCCGTACGATTGGAGGATACACTATTATGAATAATATGTGTATAAAAAGAACTGTAATCTTACATTAACATTTACGTGATGTAAAACTGGTTATGACAGGATACAAGAAAAGAGTTTATATTATTGAAGACAGATTAGAAAAATATAAATATATGACCAATGTGCAAGTGAAAACCGTAAAAATACACTACACATGAATGGTACTGAAATAATTTAGTGGTGAGCTCAAAATTAACGTTGTATATGCAGATTGTAAAATTCAATTTTGAATTGCAGTTGGTAACTGAAAGCATCCCAATTAAAAAGCCAAGAAGCAAAAACTCGCACTAAATGTTATAATTTAGGACAGCATTTGTATTGCCTTTTTTGTCTTTGTATGTACAGCCAGCATCTAAAGCTAATTTTTCAAAGAGAAATATACATTTTCAACAATATAGTGCTTTTTGTCATAGAAATTAAATAGTTCAGTATTCGTTAAACAAAAATGAATATCTGCTCCAATGGCTTCCAAATTCAGTCGAAATTGTATCTAGTCGATATGTTTATGTTCTCGAACATAACTTAGACAACTACTGAATAAGAAAGTAACTGTTAGTCCTAGTTTTCCTGGTATCTGAGGTGATTACGTGAAAATATTTTGAAATAAATGCCTTGTTGGTGTGTGGTCTTCACTGAAATTAAAAGTAACCCTATAGAACAATATATTGTATGAAAATGAGTTAAATATATTTTCAGACTGGAACGAGAGTTGAAGAGCCACCGCAGCTTCCACTGTAAGCACGATTCCTCTTTCTAGTCCTACGTGAACGTATTAGGCAGTGGGTGTAGGAGAATGGATTGGAGTTTTTGCGGTGGGGAAAGCGATTCTGGTACTATGCTATCATCTAAATGCGGAGGCTGGTTTTACATGAATAATCTCTCGTTTAACGTTTCTTATTTTACATTCCTTGTAAGCAACAACACCACCCTTTTTCCAACCTATAAAATCCTTAAAATTGAATTTGTTTTATGAGACATGTGTCACATTCGTTTTTTCACAGAGATATGTTTATCATCAGTTTATTGATAAATAGTTATGTCGAATGTTCTGCATATTAAAAATCACATTATGTCTCTACAGTGGTTATTGAGTAATGATAAACCAAGGCGATGACAAAATAAAAAATAAAGGAAGTTGTATATTTACCAATTTGTATTTACCACTTTTATTTTTTCCTGTACAGTGATAAATAAAAATGAAATATACAATTGTTTTAGAAGATAATATATTTAGTCAGTCTTCAGTGTTAATTAAACTGTATTTGTTTCTTGGGTTTTTTTCTGCAAACAGAATCCTTTAAATTTTACATTGCTTTATCTGACAATTATTACGCAAAAAAGTGTAAATTTAAATGTTTGTTTTACGTAAAAACAACTTCTTATAATATATGATTTTAATAATCCAATTATGTCTTTGGCAGTCTTGCTGGAATGTCAAATTATATACGAATAACAGCCAATCAACATTTAGCCAGTAGGTGCTAAGGTGAATATATCAACCTGTACTTAATTATTATTGTGTAAAACTTGATGCTCCTCTAAAGCTTCATAAACATAGTTCTACAAACCCTGTTGATGCTTTACTTAAATATCAGGCGAGAAAAAGTGCAAGAATCTGTTAAGTTTTGCGCTAGCTATAGACACGATTATATATTTTTTCCTGTCAAGATAGTAGTAATGTTTTGTGCTAAGTGGGATTTATTTAGCAAACTTGAAGTTGGTGCAACTCTTTTTGGGTGGCGTTAGGAGGGGATGCAAATATTTCTACAACAAATATAGTACATTTTTACATTTTGTAAAGTTCGTAACATTAGTAGAATATTGGTGGATTTTTTCTATATTTACTTTAGTCATATCTAGCAAATATGGTTGAACGAAATGTCACCATCTTTAGTATAACGTTTGAGGATAATGTAGCTGACTTAGTCCACTGTGTCCCAACGTGTCTGGTCACATTTAAATGGATAGGGCCACGTGAAGTGCACCTAAGTTTTCAAAAGTCGAACTGGAACACGAAGAAAAAATGGTATGTGCCAGAATTATTTCAAGCCTGTGTTGTAGCGCTCTTTATAATTTACATCACAAACTTGTGCGTATACGTTTTCCTTTACTGATTATTGTTATTATTAACGCGTTTTCTTAACACAACCATTCCAACAGAATAATTTGAGCACCCTAACTTATGGTGATGAAAATATACTAATGTGATGCACTTGGAAGAATTTTGTAAATGGCAAAATATTTTACATTTATTCACAAGTATCTTAATAACAAACGAAACATTATGATAGCAAAATAATAGTAATTGGCATTAACTACATATTATATATGCTATAAGTTTCAGAGGAAAATAAGTAAAAACTCGTGTGTTTGCATTTCTAGTGTAAAAAATATTCACCTTCAGCCATTTATCGATATGATTACTTACACAGCTTACTGAGCAACCTTTGTTTTTTAATAACTTTCACTCAGTGCCTAAACTTGAATCAGCTAGACGAATTTCAGCGGTCCTACAACATTCGACCCAGTTATCTTCAACAGTCGGCTCCGGTAGCCTAGTGTTTAGTCCCGTGGCATTGCACGCCGGAGGTCCCATGTCCGATTCCTGGCTAGGGCATGGGTGTCTTGCTTGTGCTGTCCTAAGTGTGTGCACTTGTGTTGGCATACGTCCGAGCACTCACTTGTGTTGTCTTAA
>KZ874244.1:10088-22607 GCA_003456935.1 Machilis hrabei
ACCGGAAGTAGTGCCATACGGCAGTTCCCGGTGCATAACCCTAACAAAAAAAAGTTATCTTCAACAACAAGATAATGTACTTTTTTGCTATCCGTATCCAGTTCACATCATAATTTTCGGATGATCGATATCCGATGAGCCTGTCCAATTTTCTGGAATTAAAATATTTTCTACTTTTTCGACCTACGACGTATCCGGCTAAAACAAAACTCTGTTTTATTTCAAAATGATTATCATCACATTTAACTCATTGATTACCGAAAAGTATGTTTATAGGTCCGCAAACCAGTCATCATCCAAGAGCTGGATCTGATAAAACTTGAGTAAAATCTTTGCTTTTAGGAAAATGTGTGCAAAACCGCAGAATATATATGTTTAAGTTTTACCAGTCGTGAAATAGAATTATTAGTCTTCATGGTCCACCAGAACACTTGGGTATTTGGTGCTGAAGACAGAACGTGTAGGATAAAGCTGGATCACCAGTGTTATGATGACTATTATCCGCCTGTCACGTCCGAATTGTTGTAGAGGACAGACAGGGGTCTACGAACGTATTTAGATAAATTATTTTTATCACACCTCAGAAAGTTAGTAAGATCATAAGAATAATTTATGGCACTGTAGGTTGGACATATAATTATTGACCGATGGCAGATGGAGACCGGAAATTTATATCAAAAGGTTTGTTGTGATAAACGATTTCGGAAATCACAATGGTGAAGTCCGGCAAATCATATCAATACTCTATTGTTCGTAATGAGACTTCGATGGAAGCGACTTGGGACTTGAAATAAATTACTGTCAAGCCTAGTACGTACTTGGAAACATTGTTTGCAGATTTTTATGCAAACTGTTTCCAGATTGTATGCAGACTGTTCGCAGACGGTCTGCAGACTTGGGAAAACATGTATCCGAAAACTGTCTGCAAATATTGTTTTGCGTCCACATTTCACAGCACCAACCGAGATGTCTGTGGAGACAGATGCCTGTGCTCTGTATGTAATTATGGAGTGTCCACGAAAGAAAGAAAGAAAGAAAGAAAGAAAGAAAGAAAGAAATGGCGGTGGACTTGTGCTATGCTTCAAAATCTTTATGCTGAAAAATGTCTAGCAGAACGGAAACTTGAAGATGGAAGTGGTTTTAGGAATTTCGCCCGCATGTCTCCTTCAGATTTCAAAATTATTCTACAAATAGTGGGCACCAGAAAACAGAGAAGATACACACAACTGAGACAGCAATCCCACCATCTATCCGGTTAGCTGTAACTCTGTATTTCTAACTTCAGGAGATGCACTTACGAGTTTATAATACACATTCAAGATATCAAAGCACTTAGAAGAAACAACAGAGTTTCGTATCCAAACCACTTGCACATTTTCGGTGCTGCTTCCCTGTTTTTTTCCAAGCTTAGTAAATTACTATGTTCTCCACGAAACTTGACACGAGTTTTTTTTTACTTTTTTTTTCATTTTCGGTAACACTAGATCTGAAATTAGTCCCCTATTTCCTTTAAATCGTCCTCCTTTTAGCGGTTTTGTAATGGGAGAAGCAGTCTGTCTAGTGGTTAGAACAGTGTGCTCTGGCCCGAGAAGTTGTGGGTTTGAAACCCGCGTAAGGTATGGATATTTATGATGTCTATTCGTTCATCCTCAATAAGCATAACAAGAATTGATTACCGTCCTTAAATGACCCATTAGGTGTCGATAGGACTATAAACACAACAAATCATTATCAAGTAATTGGAGCATGTCACATCCAACAACAAGCTATTCGCATGGAACAATTCTATTAGTTCTACAGATTTTCCATTGCTTCACGACATCGCAGGCTACAAAGAATAAGTTAAACCGTCAACACAAACAAAATTAGAGAAAACGCTTATGCTGACAAAAGCCCAGTGCAACTGGCTATGGGAAAGAAGGGATTGTTGATACCTCCTGACCGTGGGAGTGGAGTCTGCAAACACGTCCACACTAGCAGACTTGTCTCTACAAACAGGAAACAGGTTTTCTGTCACCCATTTCAAACGGGAGACAAGAAACAGTGTTTCCACCCAGGAAACATGAAGGACACACGGAAACAATGTACGCAGACAGTCTGAAATCAGTCTGCAGACAGTCTCCGAGAAACAAGGACAAACATCTCGGAAACACCGGAGACTTCATTTGCATAAGTCTGCAGACAAAGTTTCCTTAAATTGTTTCCCAGTGCATACGAGGCTTCAGTCATATCAAAAGGCAGGCGGGTTGGAGCTTGTTCGTTCTGTGGTGACTTTCAACTTGTTCGTCTTGATGTGAAACGAACATTTGGAAGAGAAACGGCCCTTAGATGTCCTGCAAATAGATGGGAAAGGGAAGGGAAGTGAAGAACCATGTGAGGCTATGTTGTGAATAAACAGCAATAGCTATGTCATGACGTTACGAATAAAATCGTATGTACACATTTGTAGTTAAGTGTGTACGTGTGTACCTGCCTGTATCTTGGAATGTGAAAGGGTGTGTGGTGCAGGCTTTTTTTTTTGCTACGGCATATACCGAAGCGCAACAGTAGAGATGTCAGTATAAAGAGAGAGGCCACACCGGGATCTTTGTTCGAGTTATGAGAGAAAAGAATAATTGGGTTACACACGACATGTATTACGCTGGTACGAGAGATCACATGCTATGCGTGTACCTTAATAATGGCAATTTTGCATGTGAGAAAGTGGCAAGTAAATGAGGAGCACAAGAGATGGTTCCCGTTATGCCCTTACGTGAAGATGACGGAAGGTGTAAGAGACAACGAAAAACAAAATTCCAAAGGTATAGGAAGACTTGGTTCAATGAACTGAAAAATGCAAGTAATTCAGCAACACAGACCATGCCTTTTCACGAAATGTTACGGCATAATGTGGTGAATACCGTCGTCAAAGCCTTCGAATGCACATTGGAGACGGTGGATGAAGTGGACGGTGTGACAAATTGGAGGAAGAGGACCCCACATTCCCCGGGAGACAAACCAATGAGAAACAAGAACACACAAACTAGCGTATAAAAAAAGCTACGATCGTGATAGTCCCCTCAGTCGTAGCACAGTTGTTTGCAGTGAGACACGCATAACCTTCGCAAATATTGATTCCATGAGTCAATGAGAAGACAGCGGCATCGAGATCGGCATTCAGTTCTTGCATACCACTAGTTTCTAAAACCCCGCTTCGACCATTGTGGGTAACGACAATGTCAATACTCATACACAGGTGTACAATCATCAACAAAACCAAGCAACGCTGCAGAATAAATCCGAACCTGTAGTGACCATGATTGCTGCCAACGCCTTTTTTGAAGTAGTAGACAAACATTTTGTGGTGGTGAAACCTTACCGTGGTAAGTTCTACATTCACATCATGGACTACTTGCTACAAAGTGATTGATGAAGCAAGAAGGAGGAACGATTGCTACTGTACCGACGCGAAAGCGGATTGACGCTCGACCAAATAAAAAAAGTGATGGATCAATACAAAAAGATGTTACTTCGAGAAGGAGGGCAGCAGCAAAAATTAGCCCGAGACAGCAGCAGCAACAGCAAAAAAAAAAAAAAAAAAAGCCCGAGACAGCAGCAGCAGCAGTTTGACATTTCTAGGGTAGAGATCCATACAGTGCCCGTTAATCCACGATGATGAGGACAGAGGAAGTGAACTGTGCATGAACGTTATAGTGTCAGAGGGACAATCGTACGGGAAAATGTGCTTTGTAGTGTTTGTGGTAAAAGAATGTGTGACCATGTAAAAAAAAACTCGGGTGTTTTCTTGCTACAAGACTATATGTATGTGGTTTTCGGTAGTGAAAGACTGAGGATGTGCAGAGGACATAGACATTAGTGGTCAGGCTGCGAGCCTGTATGCATTGTGAGGAAAAGGTACATATATATTAGGGTGCATCGAAAATAACTTTTTTTTTTCAAATTTCGATTGACCTGGTTGAGGAAAAGTTGCATTTGGGTGTAAGTAATTAACACAATAAAATTGAGATTTTTCAGGGTTTTGGTTAGGCAACCCGCATAACATATTGGACAAAATTGGCTGTTTTGACCCCTTCAGGCGGTGAAACAGAAAGAAGTCCGCAGGCGCTAGATCTGGGGAGTACGGTGGATGATCGAGAACAGGTACGCCGCACTTAGCCAAGAATTTGCTCCCATCGCGAAAGCGTTTGAAGCAGTCGTAAACGCATTTTCTGTTCACGGTTTCCGTCCCGTGCACTTGCACCAACATTTTACGCGTCTACATCCATTGAGTTTTTACCTCTGAGTTCGAGTCAACGCAAGGTAGTAAAATAATGATTGTTACAATTTAAAAGACGTTCGAAGTGATGACTATTCGCATCGATGCAATGCTGATATCTACGAACCACTGAATCACGTGCACGTCTTATCATAACTGGAGTTATTCCAGCACATGCAGTAGCAATCCGTTGCATCATATTTTCTGGTGTAGTGGATATCTCTTGGTATACGATATTCTTTATTGTTCCCCAGAGGTAAAAATCTAGTGGAGTCAGGTCTGGAGGACGAGCTGGACACAAATTTCGTACTCCGCGTCCTATCCATTTAATTATTTACACATCTTACTCTTCGAGCGTAATGTGCTGGGCAACCGTCATGACCTCAAATGGCCCTTCATTACTGCTTATTGAACTCGTCTAAAAAAACCGCTATCGTAACATTAGTAAAAAATTATAGCATTCCTTTTGAAAAAGAAGATGACCTTGAGATTTCCTTTACGCCTCCAATAATACAGATACTATTTACACCTTATTCCGTCTCCCTCGATATTATACAACTTTTATACAGAAAATTGTTTCATATTATTACAAATGTCGGAAATATTGCAGGTGGACTTGTAGATTTTGTGCCGCAGTCTTTAGTTCTGACTCTCATACTCATTTCTAACCACAATATTTTACCTTTAATATCTGAACCTAACATGGAGTGGAATACAAATAATCTTAGTTTGTAATGGTGAAAAGTGCCTGTCGAGTCACCTGTTTTGCCTTTCCATCACGATGTACGTAAAGACGGACAGCGGGATTCGTGCTAAAACTGAAATAACCTCATCCCCGATCTGCATAAATCTTGATAACTAGGACAAAAGGTATTTACCATGTACAGCGTATTTCTAAAGAGTTTGGACAAACTTCAGTAGTGAGTTCGGCACATTACAACAATTTATAAAAGGCCATTTGAACGAATGTCCGGAAATTCCTTTGTTCAGAGTTACAAGCCAAAAAAAGACTGAGAAGTCACTTAACAAACTCGATATCTTAGGAAATAGTTCAGAAGGAAAAATAGGAAAAAAAACACTTGACTTCTAAAATAAAAGTAGTTTATCAAAAACTATAACAATGAAATGAATGAGTCTGCGATAGTCCTAACAACTTCTAAATTGTAAATGGTTTCAGACCTTGTGTGATACCTCGTTTGAAAGAGCGTTTACAGTGAACGCAATGAATAAAATGAGATTATCAAAAACTGTAACAATCAAATGAATGAGTCTGCGATAGGCATATCAACTTCAAAATTTTAAATGGTTTCAAATCTTGTGTGATACCTCGTTTGAAAGAGCGTTTAAACTGAACACAATGATACGTGAAGGAGTTGAAGAAATGATTATAGCAGGAGTAAAAAAAGCATCAATTACGAACGCTCCATCGTTTTTAATATAATGCTTGTAAACGACTTATCTGTGCTGAAAATACGTACATTTGAAAATGAAACCTGGCAAGTCAATGCTACACGAAAATTACCCCAATTCTTCAGTAAACGATAGGCCTATTAAGTTAAAAATTTCAAGCGAAACTATCCTTGAGTGCTAGCACGTATCATCACTGATTTTGGCGTGAAAACCTCTTGTAGACGAGTTGTCACTCCGAGTGTGTTGTCATTTAAAATTTTGAACTTGATAGGCCAATTACGCTTTTCGCTTACTATTAAGTTGGACAGTATTAATTGTTGTTGTAGCATTGGCTCACCATAATTGGTTCTTATTTACCGTGCTCCTTAAAGAGTTGAACAATACAAATCATTGAGAAATTGAACGATAATTTCTTTAGCCGTGTAAATATTTACTTACACACAACGTTTACAAAATATATTCCCCAATCCATAAATCTTGAGTTCTTATTGGTTGTGAAATCACAATTCACAACAAATGTTCAAAGTATTCTCCACCTGACTCAATGCACGCATGTACACGTTTGATCGTAGATCATATCACCCTTTCATAGATCCCAGGGCGGTTGCCAATGGTTTCACAGGCTTACAAATTCGTTGATAAAATGGCTCTTCATCTTCAATTGGAACCAAATAAACAAATGTTTAAGTGTCCCCAGACACAAAAATCTAAAGGGTTGAGATCGGTAGAACGTGCGGGCCACGGCTCTGGTCCTTTTCCACCTAACCATTTATCATGATAGATATATTACTAAGAACACGTTATGCGCAATGAAAGTAAAATGTGCCGGAGCCCTGTCGTGCATAAACCACATGGTTGCTCTTAATGCCCAAAGTACATTTTCCATCAGTCCTGGAAGACTATTTAACAAAAAATCCCTGTAGACATTGGTTGTAAGATATTGTGGCAAAACATGTGAACCTACTAGACAGTAGGTTGCATCTAAAAAACCTTTTTTTCAAATTTCAATTGGCCGGGTTGAGGAAAAATTGCATTTGGGTATAGGTACTTTACACACAAAATTTGAGATTTTTTAGTCAACATCTTCCTTTGCTGCACCGGGGTTGAAGGTTTTTAGGATATTGGTTAGGCAACCCGCATAACAGATTGGAAAAAATTGGATGTTTTGACCTATGTTAGGTCAATTTTTTCAACGTAAACATGTTTTTTGTCACATAAACATTGTCTGTGTGTCCTTACGTAGTCTTTTACGTAAAAGAACCACCCAGGAAGGGGATGGATGGTCAAAAATGAGATCTAACCACAAATATGAATGAAACAAAATCAGATTTTATTCTTAAACCACGTTTCCACCGTTGTCCTTTCAAGTTGCAGCTCTTAGCTAGTTTCGAAAAAATAGTATCGAAACTACCCTGAACTCACCATGGGAAGGTAGCTGCAAGTCGAGTTCCAACCACCCGCCCACCCTATGGATGGATGTAGCACTTCATTCCTTGTTTGCTTAGCCATCGTACTAATGAAGCTGTAGTCTTGCTTAGTGTTAAATTTTGGCAACTTAGCTCTCACAAAGTCTTCTCTCCTCTCGGATCCGCAAACAACTTCTGAAGCTTCGGTGACTATTTTAATCAGTCTCTCCACCGCTTGCGTGTGGCAGGGGCGACAAAATTTGCTCATCAGCAGTGGCTCCACCCTTAATGTTTTCGTCGATTTCTTCCATGGTTATTGGTCTGGTCATGGGTGAATCTGTTACTTTTGTACTGAACCAGTTCATCATTTCGTGGTAATCATTTGCGTGCATGTAGAGTTCGGGGACGATGAATTCCCGCACTTAAGTACTACGCATTTGCTGGCAACAATTTTGTATTCTTCTCCAGCCTAGAATTCTGATGTCCCTGCTTGCGTCCGTGATCATGGAAAAGAAGTAAGTTTTCCGCGTGCGCAAAGTATGCATTTGACCTTATCACACGATGAATAATATTCTTCAACTTTTCTGGGAGAAAACTTGGTAATATGATTAGCTTCCACACATGCCTTTGCCCTTCCGTATACGAAGGGTTGAGTTTAATTTGGAACCACATCGGTGAATACACTTTGATTACATACTGGGCTAACCACTTAAGGGGTTCTTTAGGATTAGCAGTGCTTACGTACAATCGAAGGATCCGAGATTCGGTTGTCAACCAACGGAACGTTACCACAGGTCCTGGTTTCTTGTTGAGCAGATCCTGTGAACAGTACCCTTGTGAATCTGCTCGACAAATGTTCAACAGGTATTGTTTGTCATTGCTCAGGTCATCCAGTTTGTTATAGTTTTCTAGCCATATGACTTCAATGGGTTCGAATAAGGCTGCTGGTAACGTATCACAAGTATGAAGTTTCTGTCCGATTGAGCCTGCAAATGTCCGTGGTCGGGTTGTGACACCATCCAAATGATTAATCAAATGATGTAATGGAAGCCCATTCATATGAAGCATACATACAACGCGCTGTAATTGCGTTCTTAGTATTTCCTCAATGCATGCCATGGATCCATTAGTCCACCCCGCATTCACATTTGTTCCATCGCATCCTAGCACTCTCAGATCAGGTAGACTGACTCTGTTGTCCCTTAAAAAATAGACTATTGACTGAGCTATCGTGTTCTCGTGTCCGTATGTCGGAGCAATTTGGCCCAAGTATTGGGATCCGGGTTCTTCAAACCAACGTAACATGCTCTTCCTTTGTCACTTGTCGATAGAATTTGTCTCATTTCTTTACTTGTTCCTGAGTAGCGTCTTTTGACCATCAAAATATACACTCTTAATGAAGACCTCCTCCATTCACTCTTGTTCCTGCAATTTTGAGCCTAGTTTTCCCTTTTCTCACCTAATCTTCGACTTATCTATGATGTTGGCTGTACTTTCCGGTGCTATGACGCCTACGTCATGAAGTACTGCGGTCGCAATCAAGGCTGCCATCCTAACCGATGCACCGGTTCAATAAGCTGCCACTGCTACATTAGGGAGTGCCAAGCGAGACTGCGTGTGATCCTTCTTCATAGATGTACTGTACATGTGCTTGGCCTAGGATCATACTCGGAACCCATTGTGCTGCTTGAGTCTCCGACATCGGACGACGAGGAGTCCTCGGATGAATGCTGTTCACGATCTCCTGTGGCAGTTACAGCAGTTGATGTGCTCTAAGAAGCAGACGAAGCCTTTTGTTTTCTGGATTTATGCTTTTGAAGAGCCGCAGTACCTACGAAGTCGACAGGTCCTTTGCTCATCTTCCTGTTGGTTTTTTGGTCTTTCAAGAAATCCCTCTTGATTGCTGGTACTTTTGATTCCTTTTCACAATGGCACTCTACATCTGGATTCGGGCATTCGCAACTACATACATAAAAAATGAAAGCTGATTGTGAAAAATCTTCCATCTTGCTCCTAGACGACTTGAGTTTCGAACTCTTTAAACTATCCCTGGATTTGTTGTGATAGTTCACTATCCTCTCGACAACTGATTGTTTACTGATGGTATGAATGGAAGTTTTTTTTCGTATCGCCATTACCCGGTCCACGACAACAGATGCAAGCTGTTAATTAGGTTCTCTTGTTTGTCGAGTTTGATCCAGAAAAAATGCCAGATTAGGTCGCCATAAGTCGGTAGCTGTGTGTCTTTTAACTCACTCGGAGAACCAAACACCTCATTTTTTGCACTTTCGCGAGACTATTTTTTCGAAACTAGCTAAGAGCTGCAACTTGAAAGGACAACGGTGGAAACGTGGTTCGAAAACAAAATCTAATTTTTTCATTCATATGTGTGTTTAGACCTCATTTTGACCACCCTTCCCCCTTCCTGGGCGGAGCTTTTACGTAAAAGACTACGTTACGACAAACAGACAATGTTAATGTGACAACGAGCACCTTTTACGTCGAAAAAATCGCCCTAATATAGGTCAAAACACCCAATTTTGACTAACCTGTTATGCGAGTTGCCTAACCAATACCCTAAAAATCTTCAACCCGGTGCGGCAATGGAAGACGTTGACCGGAAAATCACAATTTTTTTGTGTGAAGTACTTATACCCAAATGCAACTTTTCCTCAACCCGGCCAATCGAAATTTGAAAAAAAAATGTTTTCGATGCACCCTACTAGACAGTCACCCACAGTACCAGCTCACACATTAATTCTTAACTGCTGCTGGTGTCTAGCCTGAATCGTACCACGTGGAGTCTCCTATGCCGATTGATGTTGGTGTGGACATTTTTGATACAATCGCTACAAAAAAGGCTTCACCTATGAAGAGCAGTGATGAGACAAACATTAGATTAGCGGTATGCTAAATGAACCACCGGGAAATATTCTTCCGTGGTTGGTAATCTGCAGACGAAAGATCCCTCACACGTTGCAAATGGTAAGGGTACAGCAGCATGCTCGAGGATAAGCTTCGCCAGATCAGGTGTACAAGCATATCTTGGTCTTCCTCGATCCGCAGTTACCTGTGCTAGTGTTCCAGTCTCTGCAAGTCGACGAAACACAGCAGCAAAGGTGTGATGGTTTGGCTGCCATCGATGTGGAAAATATTCCTGGTAGAGGCGCGTGGCCTCACGACCATTACTACTGGTGCGACTATACGTAAAACCCATGTCTGCCAGTTCACTATGTGAAAAATTCGTCGCCCTTAGACACTAACGGATATTCACAACAGCAAAGCAGCTACACGTGTATACTGAACCACTAAGAACTTCTGAAAACACTCACAACCACATGTTAGCTACACGTGTAACCTACTAAGCGAAGTGTTCCACTAACCACTATTAAAATCACTCACAGACTTGAAAACCAATAGCATACATAAGAATGTGAGCAAAGGTCACCTGCCTACAGTTGGCGTAGGCAGTTGTCGTTTCTTGTAATGAGATTTGAGTGTTTATGTTGATAACATCAACTGAATGGGTCAAGATGTTGTTAGGCTGTACTTCAACTGCTACGCGTTTGCAGACATGCTGATATCAAGTTTCCTTGTTTGGGTTCAAATAAGTAATTCACTCATTTTTTATACGTGACGAGCTCACTCCTGACATTTGTCCAACTCCCTTACGAATACGTTAATTAAAACCTATTTATGGTGAGCCTATGCAACACCAACAATTAATATAGCCCAATATTTCAGTTCACAAAGGGCGTAATAGGCTATCTCACTTCAAAATTCTTCTCTTTACATGCTGGTGCACGAATTGTTCAACACTATAGTCTATCAAGTGTGCATTCTGTATTCTAAAGAAAATCAGACATTATTATTAGTAACTAAACACGCCATTGTGTGAACTGCTAAACAAATTATAGTTCACCATACAGAAACGAGTTTCAGTCAACCACATGATGCACTAGGTTTCTCTTAATACTCCAGCGTTGGTAACTGTACTGAGCAAAAAGTGTTTTTGAGTGCCTCTCTTATTTCTCTAAAACTTAACAGGATCAAATAAGGAAGACCTCAATAGAAAGAGCAGGTAAAAATTATAAACTGTAGTTTGTTTAGTGTACTAATTATTTTCAACGAAGGGAAATCAATATATGCAGGTAAAATTGTGGGGTTATATGAGTCATATTATAAACAAAGTTCATCTTTATTACATGCACAAATATCTAATTTATAAACAAATAAAAATATTCACAAAATGGTTACCTTTTCCTATTGGTTTCCGGTCCGGTGTAATTTATTTTTATTTTATCACCTTTCGTACACTGAAGGCACTTTTCCACAATATTCTACAAAAAAGTGACATGTTAGCATTATTGTCCTCTGATAAAGTTTCATAAAAACACGTATTTCATGAACAATATTACCGTTAAGTCCTGTCTTCTCCTCTTCACAGCAGGCGAGTCCCTGACACCAGGTAAAGCACTAGACTGAGCTGCTATGTCAGCTTGAGGGCCAACAGGAGCCGACAAAACAGATTTCTCAACTCGCTCTAACGATTGATGTTTAACATATGGCAAACGTGTATTAAAAATGCATTTCTACTGAAACATTTTCAACTGGATTCTAAGCCCATTCCTTGCAGCTTTTGTTCAAATTTATATTTCTAAGGTATGTGGTATTACTCGATCTGGATGCAGCATTTTGCGGCGATTCTAGGAGAGAGGTGTGCAGGCTGGGTATTGTTCGGCATGGCACGGCACGGCACGGCACGGTGTGTTCTTCCGGCTTGAAGTTGACACGGCACGATGGCTGAAAACATGATTGCACGTTTAACTACTAAACAGCTTAGTACAAGTAATCGAATCGGTCAAAATAGTGATACGGATCGTAATAGCTATGACGCCTTGCCCATAGCACCGTTTAGTAAAAAACAAACGTCTCCAACAGACCGTACTTAAAAAAATAAACACTACATAGTGCGTTCGCCTAAACAATGTTTTACTAAACAAATACAATGGATCTAACTATACCAGTTCTCTCTGTGTGTTAAGTTTAAATGCTCTTTTAAACGAGGTCACACACAAGGTCTGAAACCACATAAAATGTTGAAGTGGATAGGCCTATCGCAGACTCATTCATTTGACTGTTAGAGTTTTTGATAAACTCCTTTGATTTTATGAGTTATGTGATTTTGTCCTTTTCTGTTTTCCAATCCCAACTATTTCCAAAGATGTGGAGTGTGGTAAGTGACTTCTCAGTCTTGTTTGAGAAATGCAAACGGGCTTGCAACTCGGAAACTAGGAATTTCCAGACATATGTTAACTTACAATGGAAGTAATGTTCGTGTTCAACGCCAAACGGAATGCTGAACATCGGAGTATGTAGAGTTTGATATGCTCAACCCAGTGCCAAAGGTCGTTTTTCTGCATGGGCCCCCATTATGGGCGAAATTGG